>SDVV010020598.1:0-13290 GCA_016164225.1 Gammarus roeselii | reverse complement strand
CTCGGTGCATTCGGGACCCAGAGTGTAAGTTGAGGGGCTACCGGCCGGACCCTTTAGCACAAAAGGGCTAAGTTGTGTGAGTGTGAGCGCGTGAGGGTATGAGGTGCGCCTTGCCGTCGGCCACCCCCCTTTCTGGGGGATGCGGCCTAGTGTCTGTACCTGTCTGTTACTGTATCTGATGTCGACTCAGGTCGTACAGATACAGACACTAGGCCGAAGGCAAGGCGCGCCTCACACTCTTCTCAAACACTCACACAACTTAGCCCTTTTGCAATAAAGGGTCTGGACGGAGGCCCCACCACACACCCTCCGGGTAGTGAGTGCGGTCAGAAGTCAGTGTCGGCTGCAGGACCCGTCAGTGTAACTGGTTTACCTGATGTGCTTTCCCGTCAAGGGCGAGAAAGCACATCAGGGCAGCGTCAAACATCATCCATTCACAATCATTCTCCACTTACGCTTATTCATTGCAATCTCTCGCTACCTCTATACTCAAGTTTCTCCTTCCTAACGCCTGCCCTACACCATTCATCCATCCGAACTTCGGTCGCCCTCCAGGTTTACGTCCACTCTCCTCTGTCTTCAAGACCGTTTTCACCAATCTCCCTTCAGTCATCCTCACCATGTGCCGAAATCATTTCAAAAGACGCGAATGAACTCTGTCCTCTAACTTCTTTACCATCCCCGTTCTAACTCGCACCACGTCGTTATAGATCCTGTCTCACAGCGTCACACCAGCCATGCGCCTCAAACATTTCATCTCAAAGACATTCAACCTTCTTCTCTTTTTTGCTCTCATCCCCAAGTCTCAGCGCCGTAGAGCACAGTTGGGACATTTAGGCCCTCATACAGTCCTCTCTTTGCTCCTATCTCCAACTTCCTCCAGCTCATTACACTCTTCAGTGCACCTGACATTTTACACCCTTCCTTCACTTCAGTCTTCTCCACATGACAGCCCAGATACTTAAAACATTGAACATCTACCAATAACTCTCCATTTAGGATGACACTAATTTTGCTCGCATCAACAGTCCTCGAGCATCTCATTCCTTTACTTATACCCATGTTCACTCGAAGCTTCCTCCTCTCACACATTCTACCAAGCTCAGATACTAGCCTACATAGCTTCTCTTCTGAATCCGCCACAATCGCCGTATCATCTGCAAAACAGCAACTGGTTCAACTGCCAACTCCGCCAATTCGCTTCCAACAGCTACAAGCTACGACCCAGCACACTCGTTACCTCCCTGACCACTCCATCCATGTAGAGATTGAACAGCCAGGGAACCTTGTCTCAGACCCACCTTTACTGTGAACCAATCACTCACCTCGCTTCCCACTTCGACACTTGCTCAGCTGTCAATATAGAAACTCTGCACCGCTTTCAACAGATATACGCCCACTCCATACAAACGCAACACTCTCTACAGCGCTTCCGTCAATCCTGTCGTATGCCTTTTCCAAATCCATGGAGGCTCAAAACACATCCTCTCCCTTTCCTTGGTACTTCTCAGATCTGTCTCACTGCAAAGATCTGATCGGCACACCCTCTACCGCTCCTAAAGCCGCACTGTCCCTCTCCAATTGCGCAATCCGTATATTTTCTAATCCTTTTGATCAGAACTCTCCCATACAACTTAACGACCACACATAACAAACTTATACCTCTTGCGTTGCAGCATTAATTTTTATCTTCTTTGCCCTTATACAGCGGGACAATGCATGCACCGAGTCACTAAATCTGTACCACACCTGCCACAAAATAAATGTTCAGTAGCCTCACCAACCATTCAACAATCGTTATTCCACCTTTCTTCAGGAACTCAGTCGTAACGTCATCCAAACCAGGGGCTTTCCCTGCTTTCATCACCTCTTCCCTAGTAATGTCCGCAACGAGTCTCTCTCCAAAAACCGGCATCCGCGCACCACCACCCACAGCATCGTCAGCCTTTCTGTCATTCTAGTCATTCAACAATTCATCAAAATACTCGGCCAACCTTTTCCGTACACCACCACTTTCCGTCAACAACTGGCCGTTTTCATCTTTCACAACCTCTTCCTTTCCGGTCTCTCCCTTTCTTACCCTCTTTCCAGAACATCTTTTTATTCTCAAAATACTGGCACAACCGTCTGCCCTACCTGCCATCAGCGTCCCTTTTGGCTCTCCTCACCACTCGCTTTACCTCATTCCTCTTCTTCTTATAGTCGTCATAGGCCACCACCGTTCTGTTCTTTTCTGTGACACCGCCAGTTTGACCTCCTCGTTCCACCACTCGCAGCCTTTCTGTCTGAACCCGCCCACACGGCGCACATATTTCTCGAACATCTCAACAAGGCATCTCTGAACGTCTCCCATTCTTCCTCCACATCTTGCACGTCCTGCTCTCTTACGTTGTCATATTCCTCACTCAACGCCGAATGGAACTTATGGGCTTTGCTTTTCACATTCTGCTCACTCACTTTCACTAATTTTCTTCCTCCTCTCACTCTTTTGTTCCCCTTCCACCTATGCTTCACTCTCAATCTTTATTCCACCACAAGATGGTCAGACACTCATCCACCCTCCTCTCTCAACACCCGAACATCCAACAGCCTTCACACCACTCATCTCGAAATTAGCACAAAATCCATCAGCGCTCTCTACACCACTGCACCATGGGCATTCTCACCCATGTGTAGTACTGGATATCTCGCTTCTTGGATAAGCTGTTTCCGACGACCAGCTTCTGCTATGCACAAACCTATAAGGTTTGGTCCAGTCATTCCTACCAGGAACGTCATAACTCCCTATCACATTATCCAGCCGCCCACGAGAGTCAGGCGGGCCAACCCCATCAAGATGCCTTGCCTGCGGTGGCGGCGTCTGATTTGATTTGGGGCTCATTTCGACCAGAGCCTCGACGTGAGTCATGATAGGCTCCCCCGTAGGGCGCGAATATCATCGATTCAGGTAAGTCCGCACGGCCTCGCGTGCGTAAATATTAGTTTTGTCGAGATGAAGTCGGTACATATTTCAATTGTGGCATATTCACAAACTAGCGCGTACAAGAGAGTAAAGAGTTAATGCGTATCTTCGTAAAATGTGTTGTTATTTCTGTGCGTAATGGGGTGGAGATACCACCTCATTTGCACAGTTGTTTGAGGTTTAGACAGCTTCGTATAGACCGGTGTGTTTTCCGAAAGCGATAAGCCTTTTACGGTAGGTTGGGTCCGCGAGTAGGCTTTGTAGGTTGCACGGGGGATCTAGGAACGCTCGTCGGGCTGCCGCGAGTGCGTTGCAATCTATCAGTAAGTGTTTCTCGCTGATATCCACATGGTGGTAACAGGGGCAAGGTGGCGCGTTTGGTCCTTTGTCGACATCCATCAGGTGGTTGTGAGTTATCCACGTGTGTCCCGTGCACAAGCGGTTGATGAACACTTGGTCTTTTCTGTTGGTGAACTTCGTTTCCCATTCTCCGACTGAGGGTTTGACTGAAAGCATTTTTTGTCCACTCTGTTGCCACATTTCATGCCATCGGGATGTTTTATTGTTCTTGGTGAGTAGATGCCAGTTTAGCAAGCGAGTGCGCTAGTTCGTTTCCTCTTATTCCCGCGTGCCCGGGGATCCAGCAGAATTCTACTGCCTGACCCGTCTCGGTCATCACAAAGAGATCGTGCTGCATCTTACGTAGAACTGAATGTTCATAGTGCAGTGTTTAAAGCTGGGTGATGGCGGCGTTTAGAGCTCCGGTCCCAGCGAAAGTAACTCAACCCACCCTGTTTCATATCCTCGCCAGTGGGGATTGCGCCTTGTGCGCCATCTCTGCGGTGTTGATGTGGACGCTGCCCAGCCTTCAGGCCCACCGACACTTCCAAGACATCAGAGCCACGAAATATACACTGCATTGTTTCTCATGGACAAGTGAACAATGCCCATCAATTTTCCCCTACAAAACATTCCTGTTCCACATGAGGTTATCCCTGCATGCGTTTGGTTGGTGCGTTGCAGTGTGGTTGAGGGACATCAACACGCTGCACGTTCCAATGTTCTGGTGTCCACAATAAAATTATGCCGCACGGTTGGCCATTTGTTAACTGCCACACAACCCACAAAGTCAATTCAGATAGCAACACAAACACTACCCCAGCACTAAACCGGCCACCCATTACTCTCCTCCCACCACCCTTTGTCTCAACACGCGCGTGTCGGTGGGTATCGAGGATCTCGGGCGGTGCGCTGGCGTGGTTTCCACTGCCGCAGGTGGAAACCGGGGATAAGGAACAACAACAATCCCATTATCCACTACTGCATCTCAAACTCTCGCATTACGGCCACACAGTGCAACCACATTGAATTGACTTCCAAAACTCTCAATACACTCGCTCAGGTAGTCCTCACCCTTCTCGCTACCAGGTCCGTACGCTCACAAATGCCAATTTTCTACGCCCAACTTTACTGTCACCCACATCAATCATGACGACTTCTCTTTCCACTTAATAACGCTACTAGCCAGTCGATCACTCAATAACAACAACATATCTCCTCTTCCCCAACCTTCATCCACGCCTGACTTCCTTCCACTTACCACTTCAAACTCGCACTCGCCCTTACCCCTCAACTTAGTCTCGCTCAGCGCCAACACATCCAACTTCCTCCTAACCAACACCTCACAAATCTCTCGCCTCTTTGCTTCATTCGTACTACAACCACGCACATTCAGCGAACCTAAAAATAGGGTTCAGAGCGGGCGAGCCTCCCCTCCCCCCCGCTCGTCTTGCCGTCTTTTAGGGAGAATTTTACAGAGGGGATTCCTAGCCCCCTCGCCCCGACCTTACTAGTCGCCTCATACGACACGTAGGGGTTGCGGTAGCACTATTCTAAGGTCGGGCAACAGGGCTCGGTACGGCTCGTCTCGTTAGCGTGATTGTGTCGAGTCGTTTACCATGCGGGCGATTCATTGACGACTTCTTTCCATGCTGCATCGCTTTCATTGATGTAAACAAAATTTCCAAATTGTGAAATATGGAGAACACGGACTTCAGTTTGAGAAAGCTGTAATGATACTCAAATGCAATACAAAAAGCAGTGCTACTCTTCTAATACATTGAACGATGTATGTTACAGTTATATCCAACTGCTACTCTTCTAATACATTGAACAATGTATGTTACAGTTATATCAAACTTTAAATTCAATTAGAATTTCGTGTTATGGATTTGATTTGATTTTTGAGCCTCCTTTCCACCAGATCGTGTTATGGGACTCAACAACTTTTGTCCTAATTTAAAATATTAACTTAACGATGAAGGCTCATGGACGGCGGTGTTTCAGTGTTGATTAGTTCCAAATCAACTGATGACGGTGGATGTCTTGTCCGAATTTGATTTAGTCATGTAGCGGTATAATAAGAAAAGATCAAGATTTAGGGGGTCAGTCTCTTTCGGAGTTCTGATGTCAATCATTGCGAGCTCCACCGTGGGGCGTGGGATAACTTAGAAGTGTTGTTGGCACAACTCTTACATGCGTCTTAGAGAATCTAAGATAGATGCCTATGAGTCGATCTGTAGATCAGTTCTATCATTGTAATGGCCATGGCATAAACAACTTTGGTGATTTTTGAAATAAACTCCCTAAAAAAATGAGGTTTTCTAGAATTTCCATTTATTACAATTATGTATGAAACCTAATCTTCTCCAATGCAGCAATTGTCTTTCAAATATTACCGACAATGAATGCTTGAATGACAGTTTTGATAGTTATATTAGCACTTCTGTAGCAGAGACCGTACCGAGTTCTTTCTATACTGCACGTATTCACCGAAGACCTAAAGTAGGAGAAAGATTTTTCTTAGATTAAATTAATACTCTGCACCGATCATTGAAGATAGCTGCATCGTCAAGGGCTTGTCGTCAGAGCATTGGAGCGCTCGGACTACTTCGGTGGTACGGTCAGTGGGAGTGCAATCAAAGAGGTTGTTGGGGCGATCTTGCGTGAGTGGCGGGCTCTTTTGTTGATGGGTGCTAGTGCTTGGCACGCTTGCTGTGGCCTTGTCCCTCACCACCACCACCAGCAGCCGCACCTTCATCACTGCCCCTGCAACAAATTAGAGCGCCCGTCAGTTCCGCAACAACCTCCCTAAATCACTACCAGCACTTTCAACGCAAGACAACATTACGATTCTTTTGCCGGTGTACCAGTACTGATCATGTCAATAGTCATAATGAAAGTGTTATTGAAAGCGGTTCTGTTAGTTACCTCGTCTGATAGCCCATGGATCATTTCTACCCTCAGTACAGCATTTCTAAACGTTGAAGCATTTAATCGAATATACTACAGATGTTGAAATTCTTGACAGTTCTGAAAGACAGAATCGCCGGGTATCGTTGTATGTGATCTACAGAGAAGGTTAAGCAAACACCCTGATTGCATATGAATTTTCATTGTTATTTCTCTAGCAATGAATATAAAAAGGGCAGAAAATTACAGTAGTACACAGCTTGTCAACTTTTAGACAAATTCTGAAAATAGAGCTATGACGGGGTTTATAACGCACTTCTAAGTTTGTACAAAGGCAGGTTAAACAAGGTAGCTAGAGGTAGTTAGTTGATCCCGTTAGGTTTTGGCGTAACAGGGAAAGGTTTGAAAAACAGGGAACAAGATAACGACCTAAAAAATATCGGGAATGAAATAATAAACCAATTCACGGGTTGACAAATATTGAGAAAGGTAATGGCTTTAATGAAAGTATCTAACCACCTTATTCGTACTGCCTTTAAGTTTATACGATAACAGAAGTGCATGAACAACGTAGAGTTAGATCGTCCCACTGTGTACACGGACACGTGTTATCCTTTGAAACATACAGAAAATCCATCCACAATGTACAGTTTGACTTAAAAGGCTTTTATATCTGTCTATTTATGGGAGGCGAGCAGGATGTTAAAATGCGTTTTCGTAACGTATTCACAGCCAACAAGTCTAGTGGAATTACAGTTGAATTTGATTAGCACGGAACAAGTTATTTGTGATATACAACTGAACGTGGATGCTTCCTACTTGATCTCCGTATTAGGCGTGTTGTTTCGCGATTAATTTCATGAAATTGTTTAGTGTTCAGTCTAAGTTTAAAATAGACGGTGCCATTTGAAAAAGCGGGAAATTTTTCTACAATGCCAAACGCAAAAGCACATCGTTATTCGACTGAGGGAGAGGATCAATAATGACGCTGTTCGAATGACAATGGGGATGATGAAAAAGTGGGAAGCCAAGTACATTCACGTGTCCCAAGGTGGTTCGGACTCATGGTAAGCTTGGCTGCAAGGAGATGGTAAAAATAGAGATGAAGAGGTGAGTGGGCGTAGGCCTAAAAGAAGACTGAAGTTTGAGTGGATGGATTGAATGAACGAGGATTTATGAAGGAGATATCTACATCTGTGTGGAGGTAGCATGACTAGTGTGCAATGGATAAGCGTGAGTGAAGAAAGATTGCGGATGGATGCGCTTTCCCGCCTCAGGAGTTTCGTTGAAAAACGGTACGGGCGTGGGTTCGGCAATAAGGGGGAGAAGGGGTAACCAGTGAAAGCTGTCGACTGATATCGGACTTCATGCTTGACTCAAAGTGTGAGTAGCGGGGTCCTGGCGGGACCCTTTAGAGCCAAGTTTCATCATGTATGTGACATGTGTCTGCCACTGGCAATCCGCTTTCGGGGTGATTCGGGCCTTGTCTGTATTGACCAAAATTTAAGATATCGGTTCACATCGTCTAAGGGCTAAAATTTGTTGTAAATGTTCGAGTATGGGGAAAAGTGTCTTAAGATCGTCAAGTCGTCGGCCACTTTCCGGCGTTGGGGATGCGAATGTCTCTGTATATGTGACAAAAAAGGGCAGCAAAAGATGTCACGTGTTGTTTCAATAAGAAATAGTTTTCATGGATTTTGATTCGAGCCTCATTTTCACCGGAGACTCAACGTGAGTCATAATAGGCTCCCCCGTGGGGCGCGACCGTTATAGATTCAAGTAAGTTCGCACGGCCTTGCGTGCAAAAATATTAGTCTTGTCAAGATGAAGTCAGTACATATTTAAACTGTGGCATACTCGCGTACTAGCGCTTACAAGAGGGTGAAGAGTTCAAGCATATCTTCGTAAATGTATTGTTATCTCTGTGCGTAATGGGGTGGAGAGACCACCTCACTTGCACAGGTGTTTGGGATTTAGACAGCTTCGTATAGTCCGGTGTGTTTTCCGTAAGCAATAGGCTTTTTACGGTAGGTTGGGTCCATGAGCAGGCTTTGTAGGTAGCACGGATGATTTATGAACGCTCGTCGGGCTGCCGCGAGTGCGTTGCAATCCATCAGAAAATGTTTCACGTTGATAGCCACTCGGTGGCAACAGGGGCAAGGTTTACAAGTGTAGGAAGTCAAGGTGGCGCGTTTGGTCCTATGTCGACATCCATCAGGTGGTTGTGAGTTATCCACGTGTGTCCCGTGCACAAGCGGTTGATGAAGACTTGGTCTTTTCTGTTGGTGAACTTTGTTTCCCATTCTCCGACTGAGGTTATTCATATAAGTGACAATCACGATTACATTGTTTCCATCGAGATTGTTCTAGAAAATCACAGTTTAAAAAGTAATCCTACCTTCATATTGATGATAAACAAATTTGCGGTATTTTTACGGTCAGCGTTCATAGTAAAATAATAATAATAGAAATTATGCACCGGGCATATGAATAATTTAAGGTTATTGCGTTATGCATGATGTAGCAATTGGGATACTGCGTTATGCATGACGTAGCAATTCGGTTACTGCGTTTGCATGATGTAGCAATTGGGTTACTGCGTTATGCATGACGTAGCAATTGGGTTACTGCGTTTGCATGATGTAGCAATTGGGTTACTGCGTTTGCATGATGTAGCAATTAGGTTACTGCGTTATGCATGCGTAGCTATTGGGTTACTGCGGTATCCATGACGTAGCAATTGGGTTACTGCGGTATCCATGACGTAGCAATTGGGTTACGTTATGCATGACGTAGCAATTGGGTTACTGCGTTATGCATGACGTAGCTGAAACAGGTGCGCCTTGTTACTTATTACATCTTCAAATCCACCATATGCGGATATCCGGCTTATTATAATTTAGAAAGTAAAAACATTTGGAATGGCGATATATTCTGTCACATGATCCACTTGTAAAACTCTCGCGCTATTCAATGGCGCCATCTATCTTAAAAGTTAAATTGAACTTTCAAAAAATGCAAATAATTTATTACAAACACACACAAAATAAGGATAAATATCAAGTATCCCTCTCCAGTTTTAGCCCAACCGAATCCTCTCCAAATAATTTTTACGTTTTCTGCTGCAAGTTCATTAGATTGGATTGAAGTGACGAAGCTTTCTAGCGCGCTGGAGTCAGCGCCCTCTTGGCGACGTACGTTGCCAGCAACTGGTGCGGCATGAAGGAGTAAACTGTTTTTCAAGAAGATTTGACATGGGTTTATTCCTACGTGAAGTCAATGCTCGTTCCGAGACGATAGGTATGCACGGATGCTGCAACATGCACAGAACTCCGAAGGCGCAAAGACCAAGTGATGGCAGCGCTCCTCAGGTGGCACCAAAATGAAGAGGAGACAGGAAACGGGGAACCCATGCATGAGATCTTGACTCAGAGTAGGGAATCTCACGCATGAGAACAGCAAGAATGAAAAATATATGTAACAGGTGTTCGTAGAAAAAAGTTGCGAGTAAAAAAAAGAGCGCAACTTAGACGTTATTAACCACCTAAAAATATAAAAGTTAGGACTCGTGTATGTAGGCGCAACGACTTTTAGGAGTTAGGATTGAGTTTGAGATAAGTTGAAGGAAATGTGAACTTAAACAAAAGATGCAGATGAGGTAAATAAAAGTTATGTAAATACAAGGTGGAGGAAAAAGGAGATGGTGAAGGGTGAAGAAGAGTCTGAAGAAACTAAGTGTGTTCACCTCCCGGTTGAGCTGTGACTCTGTGCGGCTCGTGAACCTGCCAGAGATGGCCAGGATGTGTAAATCCGCTAAACATCTTGTACGTGAACACGTAACAAAAATGAGCCCCGTAATATCAATGATGTACATATATATTCAATGTGTTCTCAAATACATGTGACGGGTCTACGATACGAGCGAATGTTATTTTCTCAGTGACCTTATAAAGAACTAAGTTCCACTGGGATGCCTTTAATAAGGCCATGAATAATTTGCTGATTAGTTCGTTGCCAATACATAATACTGTATGCCTTTGGGGAGTTCTTCGGGTCAAGAAAAGTTATCATTCATAAATCCTCTCGAAGCTACGAGCGCCCTGGAGATGCACCTCAGTAATACCGTGGCGTCCAAGCTATCAACGCTTACAATGACAGAGTTTATTAAAGTGTTGCAGCCTCATGTTTGAAGAGACTGACCGCACCAGGAAAGCTACACAGAGTGAAGCAAAATAGTAGAGTGCTCGTGTGTGTGTGTGTGTGTCGTCACTCACGCTGTTACTGTAACGATTCCGCATCTACACTCTATAAATAGGCCCATCCCCTCAAAAATTATACATGAATATTCCATAGTGCTCGGTTTCAGATGCAATAGTAGTTTTTTTTTGCACGGTACTCTTGGATTTAAATAATCCTACCCATTATATTAAGCAAAGTTTGATATGAAACCAAAATAGCCGGAGGATATTTCTGCTAAATTAATAAGTACCCTACACAGCCAATCGAGCTATTTCTAGAAATGACTTAGCAGATAAATTGATCGTAAGGTGTCCTGATGAAAAAAGCTTAGCTTAGTCGTACTAACTTAGTGCTTAGGTAGTAGTACTATTGCTTCTATGTTTCGAATACACATCATCTAATAATGGTAGTAATTACCACCGAATGGTTCGAGTACCTACTTTCAATTATTTTGATCATACCCGTAGAGATACAGAGAGACGTCTCGCATTGATGAAAAGGATTAACTGAAGATGAACAGAAACAGAAAGATCGCAATAAGTTCCGCACGACCACCAATAGCAAATGAATACATCGTGGATACATGGTAGAGCCTCACAAGCAAAGACAGGCAGAGTACTAGTTATTGACAATAAGAAGCGACAATCGAGCGTAACAAGACAAACTAATTGTACGGAAATTAGAGTCATGTGATACACATGTTGATGTAGGACTCGTGACAGAAGAAGTCCGCTAACCATACAAATACGCTTGGCGGACACGTCAGTTGCAACTCATGGAGGTTAGTCGAAGGACCAACATTAGTAGATCGATCACTTCAAATAGTCCTACAGAGCAGCCTACTGTCAAAGGGTGTGGTGCATCCAGTATCTAATAGCTGTAATTCTTCTAACATTCCCGCCATGATAAAATAATAATTGGGATTGACTCGGATTATTCGCAGTGTTAGCCTTCTTACCTTAAGGCAAGACACGCACTTCAGCAAAGCGCTCAACTGTTGGAGTAATTCTCCAACAGACGAGTTACTCCACCGCAGTACCTACAAGGCTACAACTCACCAGAAATTCATATAACAATGAAGTAAACTCAGGTATGCATTTATTTTGTAGCTTAATGTTTACTAAAGAACACGAGCCACACACAACGTGGCTTGAACACATAGCAACTAACAATCAATAAAATCAGTCTGGCTTATAAATTAATATAGTAATGATCACAAAAATTTGGCCGCAGGGAATCACAATGAGTTGCAAACAAAGAAATGCCAATAAAACGTAATATACAAGAATGTTTAGGGGAGGGCGCCGAGCACCGAGACGCTAGGCGGAGGAGCAATGCGTTAGGGATACCAGCAAATGAGACCCGATGCTTCAGAGACCCTAGACAGTTGGTGTATACGACGACAACGTTTTGCCTTATGACAGCTGCCACGTGGTAAAACGTTGTCCTCGCAGGCACTAAGTTTCTCCAGTGTGAAAGTGCTCTTGGGGTGCCCAAAGCTATATCGTTAGGAAACATGCAAGATAAGAAGCTCAAAGGAATTCATTTCGAAGTTTTTACAATACAGAGGCTAACATTGAGAAAAAATACTTGGGTCTGGTGATATTAGGTTTTAGGTTTTCAATCAAGTACTAAAACGGTACTTTATTAAGAAAATTGCCAGGTTGCTCGACAAAGATACATTAGAAAAGTAACAGAAAAAGTAATGGTAGGATCAACATTCCGTGGGTCTTTCAATTAATTAAGGTAGGTTACACCTCAGCCATTCATTTAGGATAAACAGCAATAGACTGACCGTGAAAGACGAGCAACAATGACAGCTGATAAACGGCGAGTGGGATGAATTAAAACGCGTTTGGTAAGGAAGTTATGACGACGACTTAAGATTCAACAACAGCAGCAGCAGAAACAATAGACCAAATCCATGCGGCTCACAAAGAGGGTGACATGCTCACAACACATTTCAATTGTAGCTGGATACAAGAAGCATAAATAGCTGAACATAGTGTTTTAAAATTCAATCATTAGGATAAAGCTCTAGTGGCATGTTCATGGCACACCCGTTACCATTATTCCTATCATCTCAAACGAGGCAGTTGTCAAACTGTAAGTAGATGGACGCAGTGCAGCTGTGGCGGTAGTGAGAATACATTGAAGTCGATTATAAGGGTAGTGAACAACAGAAGCTACTGGAATGTTATGCGCTACGGGAGACCTGGCAAGGCCGGCGGACAGGACCAGGAGAGGCTCTGGGTAGAAACAGGACTAATTGCAGTTTGGTGAACGTCTCCTATCTTGAACCCATAAAAAGAAAATTGTAACCGATTGCAACGTGACGAGGAAATCTAGCTTTGTAATTGAAATAACAGTCGAGTTGCTGAGAACTTATTAGACGAACTCGAGTAGATTAGAATGACGAGTTTTTCTACCGCGTTGGAGTCAGCGTCCTTTTTTGCGCCAAACGCTAATCCAGCCAATTGTGCTGCATGAAGTTATAGACAATTTTGTCAATCAGATTAAAGATTGGATTTACTAGTACGTAGGGTCAATGTCCTTTACGCGGTGAATGTCAAAAGAATGCATGGGTAGCACAGGAGTCTTACTCGAGTAGTACCGATCCAAAGCCCGACTCGGTGTAATGGTTCTCTCATCGAAAGCATGGGTAGAAGAACGCGGGTCTGTCGAGGGCTGGTAAAGAAGAGGCGGACGGGCGAGAGCGGCATACGCGATAAAGAAAGTTATGCAAGACACAGCAACTAAACAAAGCACCTAAATACATCGTCCTGATCCTTTAACAGACTTTCATACGCGGTAGATCAGCAGAAGCATTTTGTAGG
>SDVV010020597.1:0-13290 GCA_016164225.1 Gammarus roeselii | reverse complement strand
AGATGTTCATTAAGCCTATTCTTGAAGAACTTGTTGGATTCAAGATTTTTGAGACTTGTTGGGAGGTTGTTCCAGGATTTTGGTCCAGTAATCGAAAATGCTCGACAGGCAGTTTCTGTTTTCCTATGTTCAACGTGCAGAGTTTCTTTATTTCTTGTGAATCGATTGTTCTTTTCACCTCGAGAATATATGTGCCTTCGGCTGCCGGGTGAATGTTTTTCTAGAAGATTTTTATGAATTCTGATCGACTCATGGAGTGTCAGTTTGTTGTCTATATTGAGCCACTGTAATTTTTCGAGGAGAGGACTTATGTGGTCCCGTTTTCTGTGGTTCGAATCGCATGTTATTCTTGCTGCAAAGTTTATACAACGTTGTACTTTCTCTCTGTGGGTTTTGGTGCATTTCCCCCAAATTGAAAGACAGTAGTTAATGTGAGAAAATATTAAAGCGTGGACAATCAGTAATCTTTATTTGAAATCCAATTATTTTTTTGCAGAGTTTAGGAGCAGAAGTGTTCCATTCAGCTTGGAACACAGAGTAGTTAAGTGGTGTTTGAAGGAAAGATCGGGATCAAACCATACTCCCAGACTTATAACTTTATCTTACACAGGAATGTAAGATTTGCCTATCCTGATAGAGAAATTCATTGGAACTGCTTTTTTTGAGTTTGTGCCGAACAAGATGCATTCTGTTTTTTCAGAGTTGAGCTTGAGTACATTTTTATCATACCAAGATTTCAGATTGGTTACAGCTGTCTTGGCGTCGTCTTTCAGTGCATTCAGATTCGACGGCTTTCGGGAAAGCAATAGTTGAACATCATCGGCGTACTTTATCATTTGGCTTGATTTTTTGGTAATTTATAGTCGGTGTCATTTACAAAAAACAGGAACAACAAAGGGCCAAGTATCGAACCTTGAGGGACCCCACAGGACACTGGCCGAATTTGACATAGTTGTGTTATCGAGTTTAACTGATTGTTGTCGATTCATCAGATAACTTTCGAACCAAGTAGGGTCAATTCCGATGTTGCGGAGCTCGCCAAAAAGAATTGAAAGCGTTACACTGTCAAATGCTTTCGATAAGTCTAGCAATACCAGCAGAGATACCTGCCCCTCATCGAAGTTTTTGTACAGATCTTCAGTGATGCTCATAAGTGCGTCTTCTGTTGAAAATTTTGGCCGATAAGCATACTATCAGGCATTGAACAGCTTGTTTGATTCGAGGTAGTCAATCAATTGGATAGATATTACCTTTTCCAAAATCTTGGATAGGACAGGCAGAAGACTGACCGGTCTAAAGTTGGATGATTCATTCTTGTCCCCAGATTTATGTATTGCTTTTATAATTGCATGCTTCCAGATCTCAGGAAAAGTTTCACTAGCTATGGAGGTGTTGATAACTGTGCTGATATAAGGCAAGGTCACTATGAGGCTGTCTTGCAGATATTGTAGGGCTAAACCATCTATTCCTGTAGAATTTGTGTTCTTCAAGGCAAATACAGCTCGTTTTACTTCGTGTTGCGATACTTGCTTTGGTTTCCATTGGACGTTTGCTTCTTGGATGCTGTCTCCATCGAAAGCTGTTGGACTCCATGTATCTGTTGCGTCGCTTTGTATTCTTTGATAAGCTTCCTGGGTCACCTCTTCAAAAACCTGTTTCCCAACTCCAGCGAAGTAGTTGTTAAACTTCTCTGAAGTTGCTTGAGTGTTCAGATAAGTAGGCGAGATGATATTTTTTTTGTAGGGAACAATTTTTTTCAGTACATTCCAAGTTTCTTTTTGATTGTTTTTGCACTGTTCTAGTTCCTCATGATGGTACTTAATTTTTGCCCGCCCGACTTCTCGTTTGACTATTCTATTTTGAATTCGAAATAATTTTAACCAAGTGAAGCTTCGTTTTGCTCTGCATTTGAGATATTTTTTGAGTGCAACTTCATTTCGCAGTTTTTCTGTAATCCATTTAACCGGCATGCTTTTCATTGTTTTAGTTTCCGTTGGCGCCACAGCGTTCAGACATGTGAGAAGGTAGTCTGTGAG
Source organism: Gammarus roeselii (assembly GCA_016164225.1). Lineage (NCBI taxonomy): Eukaryota > Metazoa > Arthropoda > Malacostraca > Amphipoda > Gammaridae > Gammarus > Gammarus roeselii. The sequence continues at coordinate 11,254 of SDVV010020597.1, read as the reverse complement.
TAATTAGGCTTGCTCTGTGACGTTATCTGTGCAATGTATTGGTTTTATCATCTCGACGTTAGCCACTAGTTGTGCTCTGAAATTACCCGCGGTGTAATTTCTTTTTGGGCGACAGGTTATTTTGTATACTTGTTTCTTCTCTTTTTTGATGTTAATGCTGCAGTTTATTTCATGGTGGTCGGAGAAAAAATTGGGCTCCACGTCTGTGGTAACAATGGAAGACGGATTGTTACTGATGAGCAGATCCAATACAGTTTGAGATTCGGGAGAAATTCTTGTTGCTCTTTTTATGAGCTGATGCAACCGGAGTCTGTATAAAATCGGCTTCATATTGTTGGATTTCAATTTCAATTGATCGTCATTGAAATTTTCCAGAATGTACAGCGTTTTTCCTAGGCGGATAGCTTCTCGAAATCTTTCTTCAATATATTGAAAAAACTGCACACTTGCTTTGGGTGGTCTGTAAAGAGAACCAACAACAAACGATCTGTTTTTTCGTACCTGGATGTTCACCCAAAGGTCATCAACTTCATTGCTGTCGTTATGCATTACTTGAGAAGAGGTATATTCTTCTCGCACATACATCACGGTTCCACCTCCTTTCCTTTCTCGATCTTTTCTATAAACATTGAAGCCGTCAATCTCGATGAAGGTAGTGTTAGTATCAGATTCCAGCCAGGTTTCAGTCAGACATAGAATGTCAATTGAGTCCTCCTTCATCATCATTTTGATGTGATCCATCTTTGTTCATAAGCTTCTGACGTTTATATGTTTGATCACGATATTATTTAGGTTCTCATGGGTATTTGCGTATATGGATGCTGAGGGGTAGTCGCTGCTCCCAGCTTGAACAGTTTGTGCCTTTAGTCATTTGTTTTTACTTACAGGACAGTTGGTGTCACTTTAGGATGATTGCAGAGGCATCTCTTCATCGAATATGGATGTATCATTGTCGTATTGCAAAGGATAATACCTATTGGAACACTGCACATTCGTTTCCACATGCTTGTTTGCTTCGCTGCAATATTTTGTTGTTCGAAAGTTGGCTTCAGTGGGTGGGTTGGTGCAAAACTACTATAGTGGTCCACTTTCTTGGCTACAAATATTGAGTATTTAGCAGCTCCATCACTCTTAAGGCTGCTTGGATTAATTACAGTTTTCGTTATGATGTCCGGGTTTGTCTCATTTAGAATAGTAATTTGTATTTTGAGTGCGTTGCTGAGAATCGTGGGGACTAGATCGACAAAACTGCTATTGTACTCTTTGTTTCAAAATACTTTTCTATTTCGGAGAGGAACCTATCATCTTTTTTATGCTTAGTGAAGGCTCCGTTATCTTCTATGTAATTGAAGGATTACTCCATTGCTTTCGTTTTTATCACCTCTAAGAGGTTTTCATCGTCAAGGCCTGTTTGTTTCACTAAAGATCCTTTCACCGCGTGAATCATGCAGTGTCCGTCTGATAGTGTTGATTGTCTTTTTAATCTTAAATCATTGAGAATGGTGTCGATGTTGGCGTTCCTGGGGAATTGTTGCAAGCTTTCCGTCACCTGCTTTGGTATTCTTTCATCCGTTTTATTGTTTCTTGTGTCAGCAACACCAACACCACCCTCATTTAGATTTTGAATATGCTCTTGAGCAACACTCTTACTGACATTATCTAGGAATCTCGTTGCTAATTCTTGAGTGGCATTGTTTGTATGTTTGGGATATCTTTGCCTTCGGTTCTGTTCTTTGTTGTTGAGGGTAGGTTGGAGCAAGGGACACCGAACAGTACCAAGGGAAAGAAATTTAGATCGGTGATTGGAGAGAGGCACGGCTGAGGATAGCTGAACTGTGCTCGAGGAAGGCATGGGTGAAGGGGGGTAATATATGGGAGGGATTAGCGGGATAGGTAGAGTTTGAGTTTGAGCTGAGGTTAGAGAATGACAGCGAAGGTGGGAGCTAGAGGAAAGACCGGATGGAGGGGGGTAATATATGGGAGGGAGGGGTAAAGTTGGAGTTGGAGTTTGGGCTGAGGTTAGGGAATGGTAGCGAAAGTGGGAGCTAGAAGAAAGAATGGGTGAAGGAGGGTTATATATGGGAGGGATTATCGGCATATGTATAGTCGAAATTTCGACTGAGGTAAGGGAATGGTAGCGAGAAGGGAAGATTGGGGCTGTGCTGCAAGCATAGTTAGACGAATTTGTGTGAGTAGTGTAGAGTTGGGTAGGAGGGTAAGAGAAGAAATGACGAGGCGCTGAAGGGACTCTATTGCTGCGACCGTGTTGAAAAGTCGTTGAATGGGAGCTAATTGTGTTAGGATGATAAGGAGTAACTGATTGGTGATTTCTAGTTTCAATTTTAGTTTGGGGTTCACAAGAGGGAGCTGGGAAGTGAGCTGTCTGCGAGTAGATGTCCTTTGCTGACCTGTAATGGGGTGTTGATACGAGATGATGGCTATATGATGGAGGGAAGTAGAGGAAGGGAGGAGACCAGAGAAATGATTGCTTGCTTCTGACATTGTTATAGTACAGGGATGGCAATGCCTCAACCCTCTGAGGATCGTAACGTGCTATCGTGTTAAAAAAATTGATAATTCCACTATTATTTAGACTAGCATTCTCTGAATGAAACAATCGTTCGTCGGGGGCACCAGAGAATTCGTCTCTTAGTTTGCCTGTTGGGATAACTTTGAGCCTCAACGAGTGACAAAGACTCATGAAACGGTGCCTCTTGTCAATTGTTTCCAGATTGAGGTGTTCTGCCATGTACATCTTAGCATTTTGATTTTTCGGTAAAAATGCTGTGGTTATTTTGACTACTACTTCATTTTCGACGTAGTCTGTGAGCACAATAATGTAATTTTTGAATGGATTTGCGCTCTCAATGATTTTAGACAGAGCACCATAGTCGTTAATATTTATCTTTTCAAAAGTGCATCTATCTGAAAGGTCGGACGTTAGCACATTTTTCATGAGGATATCACCGATGAGTATTGTCTTAGGGGTCTTGGTATTTTTTGTCGACCCGGTGCCTGATGCTTCACAGTGAGCCGGCTTTTCTGTGGCGGATTTTTCTGTTGAGGGGGTGATTAAAGGCTCTGTATCGGAGGAATAAATTTGATTTATGGACTCCGTTTCAGAGGTACCAGAGGTGGGAGATGGAGAGCTCAGCAGCGTTGGGTGAGTATCTGTCACCGAAAGAGCAACCCTGTGGGAGAGGGTAGGCTTCTCCTTATCGCGTTTCGGGGCACATGCTATGGCTACCGGAGTGTGTGGGCGATGCGGCAGCTCCATGTTTATAGGCTTGCTGGTTCTGGTGCATTTTTGGCTTTTGCATGATATGCAGGCTCTGTTATTCTTGGCGCATGCGCATTTCTCGCATATTCCACTACAACACATGCAGCAGGATTTGCTTCTGATGGCAGTGTGGCTGTGGGGCGACATGTCGTTAATTGAAGGGTAAATCTCAGTGAAGTGGACTACTTAGAGGGTTTGTTGTTGGAGGGGTTTAGAGAGCGCCTTATTATCTTATCATTTTAGGGCTCTGCGTTAGAAGGAGGGCCCGTGACCTTATATTGTGCACGATCGTGTTTGGTTGATGAGGGATGGGAAGAGTGTGGAAGAGTGGCAAGCAGGCGCGTTTATGGGCTGACACAGCCGACGCCGACAAGAGAAGGTAGGCGAGGGAGGGGGAGGATATACAGAGGCTGGACTCGGAGGTGGTGATGCACCTACTGCTTGATGTTACAGGCTGGTCTAACAATGTTGATTTGCAGTACAGAAACACTGCAGTTTATAACACTGAAAGTACGGAATACTAGAATACAAGATACTGCTAATGACATGAACGACTGCTTTGATAGAAATGATTGCGCACTAGGAAGACGAAAAGTACGGAACACTGGAAACACTGAAAAGCCCAATCCTGCTAATGAAGTGAGCGACTGCTGTAATAATAATTATTATTATTTATAGTGCTGAACATTGTGTAACACAAATACTGCTGTAGTGCGGAATATTGAATAATACAGATACTGCTGTAGTAATCATGATTTGCAGTATTATCGACCATTTGGGTGAAAGACCATACGACCATACACTGAAAGCACGGAACACTGAAAAATCCAATATTGCTAATGATGTGAGCGACAGCTGTGATTATAATGTTTGCACAACTGGAAGCACTGAAAGTAAGGAACAATGACCAGAACACTGAAATAGCACAATCCTGCTCATGAGTGACACGATACTGCTTATGAGTAACACATTTCTCTGAAAAACACAATCCTGCTGATGAAGTGAGCGACTGCTATAATGATTATTATTTGTAACGCAGGAGATAGAATCACAGATCAGTGCGGAACATTAAAAAACATAAATACTGCTGTGGTAACTACTTACAAGCAATATTCAGAAACAGAAATATAGACTAATCGACACATATAAATGTAAACTAACGACTAAAGACACTAACCTATCAATACATGGGAAAAAAATGACGCATGTATATAATTTGGAGAGCACTCAAATAACGCAAAATAAGCTCATCAAATGAAGTAAAAAGTTCTGAAAAAAGTAACTCCTTACAAGCAATCTTCAAAAACAAGAATCTAGTCTAATCGACACCTAAAAATGTAAACTAAAGACTGAAGACACAAACCTATCAATACATGAGAAGAATATGCAAGTAAATAATCTATTGAGCACCTGTGCACAAGATTTGGAGAATACGCAAGGAAGTAATCTATTGAGCACCTGTGCACAAGATTTGGTTCGAGGGCTCAGGCTTCCTAGTGCACGATACGTCTAATGATGTGAGCGACTGCTGTGATTATAATGTTTGCACACTGGAAGCAATGAAGTAAGGAACACAAACCCGAAACACTGATATAGCACAATCCTACTTATGAATGACACGATACTGCTTATGAGTAACACATTTCTCTAAATAACACAATCCTGCTAATGAAGTGAGCGACTGCTATAATAATTATTACTTTTAGCTCAGAAGATTGAATAACACAGATCAGTGCGGAACATTAAAAACAGAAATACTGCTGTGGTAACTACTCACAAGCAATATTCAGAAACAGAAATATATGCTGATCGACACATAAAAATGTAAACTAACGACTAAAGACACTAACCTATCAATACATGAGAAAAAAAATGACGCATGAATATAATTTGGAGAGCACTCTAATAACGCAAAATAAGCTCATAAAATACAGTAAATAGTTGTGAAAAAAGTAACTTCTAACAAGCAATCTTCAAAACAAGAATCTAAGCTAATCGACACACAAAAATGTAAACTAAAGACACCAACCTTTCAATACACGAGAAGAATACGCATGGGAGTAATCTATTGAGCACCTGTGCACAAGATTTGATTCGAGGGCTCAGGCTTTCTAGTGCACTGGAGTCTATGTCCTTCTGGCACCATACCTGATGTACTCCGGCTAATGATCGTCTGCGGTAGATTGAAGATGAAGTCGGAGTAGGTCACCTGTTAAATATATTTCTGATCATCGCAACATAACCACAAGAGGGCAGTTTTTATTTTGATACGTTACACATCACCTGAAGTGCCTAGGCGCACTCTTTTCTGGTGCTATGATAAAAATTGCTATATATTTTGGCACTATGATCAAAATTGCTATCTATCTAAATGACCAGTGCAAGATATGGTCCCTCCAACGGGCGGAGAGGGTTTCACTAACGTACAGGTAGGGTGGAAGAGATGGTCCTTTCAATGGGCAAAAGAGGGTCCCACTAACGAGCTGGCGGAGAGCAGGAGATGGTTCTTTCAGCGGGCGGAGAAGGTCCCACTAACGAGCGGGCGGAGTGCAGAGGATGGTCCCTACAGCCGGCGTAGAGGGTCCCACTAACGAGCTAGCGGGGAGCAGGATATAGTCCTTTCAGCGGGTGGAGAAGGTCCCACAAACGAGCGGGCGGAGTGCAGAAAATTGTCCCTTTAACGGGCGGAGAGGGTCCCACTAACGAGCTGGCGAGGAGCAGGAAAAGGTCTTTCAGATTGCAGAGAAGGTCCCACTGACGAGCTGACGGATTGCAGGAGATGGTTCTTTCAGTGGCTGAAAGGGTCCAACTGACGAGCTGTCGGGGAGCAAGAGATGGTCCCTTCACGGGCTCAAAGGGTCCCACTACCAAGCTGGCGTCGTCCCACTCAACAGTCTGGCGGGGTGCAGGAGATGGTCCTACTGACGAGCGGGCGGGTTTTGGCAGAGGGTCCCTTCAATGGGCGAAGAGGGTCCCACTAACAGGTTACTGGGGTGCAAGAGATGGTCCTTTCAACAGGCGGGGAGGGTCCCACTTACGAGCGGGCGGGGCTTGGGAAAAGGTCCCTTCAATGGGCGGAGAGGATCTCACTAACAGACGGGCAGGGTTGGGGAAGTGAGAGGGTTTAGAGCGTCCCACTTAACAGGTGGGCGGGATATGGGAAATGAGAGGGTGGAAAGGGTACCACTAATATGCGAGCAGGGTGCATAGGTGCAGGAGATGGTCGGCACAGACAAACGGTTGGAGGGGCGCAGGGGAGGGAAGAGAGGCGTGAGGGCACTCTCGGAGAGGCCTATTGCAGCGAGCACACGGGGAGATAGGGAAAGAGGGCGCTGGGTGGTAGTGTAGAGGTGAGACTTGAGATGAAGACGTTACAGCAGAGTCCTAAGTTTTTGTTGGGATAAATATTCATGCCCCTTCGTTTTTCTTCAAACACTCCTCAGTTTCAGTTATGCAAATAAAATATATGTGCTTTCGTTATAGAACACTTTGAACAGGTCAATCCGAAATTACACTCTATGTTCTAGGATCAACCCAAAAATGTTGAATCTGTCCAAGTTTGCACTGTATGTTCTCATTTAAATCCAGAAATTGAATAAAACCCAAATAGAATCAGATTGAGTGTCACACGAGAAAAAATAGTTTAAAATATTATTTAACAAACTAAAACACTTCACGATATATCTCTGTATCGGACGCCCTTCTTTGGAGCTTAGAGGTACTCATGAGGTTGAGTTTATCGTGCGCTGGAGTTTAAAAGGTCTAGGTGTGGGGTGGAATGCTGGGTGTGGAGGGTAGAGGAGTCAACAGAGAGAAACAGTAGTGAACTGTCCACGGTTGGTCAGGATTTGGTCACGTTCACGTGAAACTTTAGAATGTATGTAGAAACTCTTTTCGTGTGGTATTCATGGGTTACTTGGTAAATGAGTATCGAAACAGGTTTGTTTGGATATTAATGTCCTATAAACTGAAAGATATGGCCTGGAACAAGCATTGCCTCTATTGCCTGAGTTGAACGCGTCCCTTTAAATTCCCTTATATTGCCAGCACTCACTACACATGTTTGAAGCACCACTCGTTATGATCAAGTTAGCATATATTCCGTTCAAAACACAGTTGGAGATGCATAAAAGATACTTCACAGTGTATCATTGTTAAGCTCAGATTTTTGTAGTCCTCCTCTTCGTAACTCTCTAAATGGTCCCATCACACATTGTCCATCCTAAAGTATAAAAGAACTAAAGTCCCTTGACTATAACTTTGGATAACTTATTGTTTCTTTTTCATTTTAGTTTCATTGGGGAAATAACAGACGCGAAGATTCGAGATATTCTTGTTGTTCTAACTTTGATTCAATTTTAACTTCACTACGTATGTTCTATTAGTTCTGAGTAACCGAAAGTTCCAGTCTATTTATTTATTCCCTGTAAGAAAACAGCACTTGTAACAGTGTAGTGGTTTAAAGAGCTTGGGCCGGACGAAGCGGGTGGAGACGCAGAGGAAAGAATGATGGTGTTTGTGTTACAGCCGAGGGAGGAAGGGAGGAGAGGGAAAGAGGGGAGGCAGGGCAGGGCAGGCAGGCAGCTTTCAACAGTCGATGATTGAACAAGCCGCCCATACGACCGCCCATACGAGCGGTTAACCCATACGACAGAATGATGAACAATCTACGAGATCGACTGGCGCAATCCTCGTGACGGATTTGCGGCCAACCCCTGAGACCTAAAAGCGGTTAGCCCATACGACCGAATGATGAACAATCTACGAGATCGACTGGCGCAATCCTCGTGACGGATTTGCGGACAGCCCTGAGACACACTGAAGAACAACCTCCGTAACTGAGTGGCTTATAATCTCCTTCGCGACCGACTAACTGACACCCATCTCGCGAGACCGACTGGCGGACAGTTCTCGAGATCTACTCACAGTCAAAGACTAGGTGGTGGACAACCCCCCGTAATCGACTTGTGAACAATCCCCAAAACGAACTGGTGGACAGCCTCTTGATTGATTGACGAGCAGCCCCCGAGACCGACTGGCGGACAAACCCCGAGACCGGCTGGCTGACAATTCCGACACCAACTTGGGGAATGAGAAGCGAGACCAAATGGAGACAGCCCACAGGGTGACGAGGCGCCATATATTTCGTACAAACTCATCCTATCACAACCAAAATTTAATCAAGCCAATACTTTGCACGCTTTCTCGCTACCAAGAGACGAATGTTTACAAGTGTTTGCAAGCGTATGAAGACAACAACAGGCTTTTTGGCCCAAACTGGGTTGTCTTTTGATAGTAAGAAGGTAAATTCTGAAGTAGAACGTCTAAGATAGCATCTTGTGTCGGTGTATTTTCTGTTTTAATAAATCATGAAAGATCAAGTTTGTTGAAGGAAATAGCATTTAACAATGATTCTCGAAACAACTGAAATCAGCACCTGAAGATAAGCCGCCGACTAGATCAACACCCACTGTGTTGATCTGAGATTGTACAGTTTCATTCCTCGAACACCGAATTACAACGAGCAGGTACCAATGCCAGGCACCTTATTTACTGTGCTAATGCCAGTGCCTGGCACTAATTTAACCGTATGGGTGTCAATGCCGAACAACATTTTTCACGAATATACTGGTGAAAGTGCTATAGATGGGAGCTATTTAGCGGTGATTTTGGTAGAATTTGTCGAGCCGTGACTTAAACGTTTCGATTGTATCGCTGTTCACGACTTCCGCGGGAAGTCTGTTCCTACCTTCAACAACCACGAAGAAATTACGCGTGATATCGAGTATAAAACGCTTGCCAACAATTCTGTATCCATTATTCCTGGTCTCTCCGTTCGCATCTATAGTGCAAAATCTTGCTCGCTCGATGTTTTCCTTACCCTTCATAATCTTCCACACTTCGATCATGTCACCTCTGACTCTACGTTTCTCTAGCGAATGAAGGTTGAGTTCGTGCAGTCACTCTTCGTACGATTAATTGCGCAGCAAAGGGACTTTGTTTGGTAGCTCTACGTTGGACCTTCTCTAATTTAATAATGTCTTTTCTGAGGTATGGGGACCAGAATTGGACGGAATACTCAAGGTGCGGTCTAACAAAGGCAGTGTATAACTTGCGAATACTATTTCTGCTCTTTTACGAGATTGTGCGGGCAATCATGCCTAACATTTTATTGTATTTTTTGGCTGCATCGTTACATTGCTTGGTGCTTTTCAAGTCGTTACTAATTATGACACCTAGATCTCTATCTTTGGTGACGGGTATCAGTTTGTTTCCGGACATTGAATATTCGTGTTTAGGGTTTTGGTGACCAATGTGCATAACTTTACACCTGTCGATATTGAATCTCATTTGCCACTTTTCTGACCAGAACGTCTCTCCTCTCCACTGACTGTTTCTCTCCATCCATCCAACAACTCTTCGTGCATCCTCGAACTTGACTTCCTCTCACCATTGCATTCATTGCCCCTTTCACCGACGACCTATCACCCACCCGCTTCGTGTGGCCGAAAAACCTAAGCTTCCGCTATTAGTATTCAGATAGATGTGTATTATCTCGATATTTGTTGCTCAAAATATTGGGATGAATGTTTATTAACTTTCGTTAGCTATCTGAAAGTTATTTCGCTTGATATTGTCCGATGCTCCATAGGCAGCATTCGAGCAGTTCATCCAAGAAACGATTTACCGAGAAACGTTACACCCGCTGAACAGTTCAACTTCACAATAAATTAGATAGACTTGCTGTTACTCGGGCCCTCTAGTGGAAAATGTTTGATGCGGTGGAGACCGACTAAGCGCTGACGTTAGTTTCCAGGCGAACCACACCTCGAGAGCTGAGTAAAGAAAGAGAAGAACTTTGGAGACGAACAAGGAACTTTGCAACACCTAGTGAGTGAAGTTATGTAAGAGGGTAACTTTGGAGACAAGAACAGGGAACTTCGGCGAGGAGGAATACTCCTAAAGCTAGAAATAGATTGAGGGCAGAAACTTCAAAATTTAAGATTTTTTACCTAGCGAAAAGTGCGAGCTTAAGTTGAAATGAAGGTAAGGATTTTCTGATGCAATATATTTTTCACACTGAAATAGTCAATTTCCAGAAACACGATATTGTGAAGATTGAAACGATTTTTCGTGATATTTACCCGTAATGCGTGACAATGTCCATTTATACTCTGTTATACATTTTAGTCAAATACATCCCTTCTGGCCGGGCTCACTAAAAGGATTCTCATCACAGCTAGGCATAACACAGTAACTGATGATATTTTTCCATTACTTTCGCCGAGTTTTGCCGGGTGGAGTTGGATAAAATACTCCGGGAATGTAAATAGTAACAATATCTCGGCTATCTCTGATTCTCTTCCACTTTTGTTGTCTCGCTGAGGCCCCTCGTCCTGGCTGTTATAAGTAATAGTGAGTTACACCAATTGTCCTATTTGGAAGAAAGGTCGGACAGAATACTTCTTGCTCAATAAAAGCCCAATATTACTATAAATAATAACACTCTACTCCTTGCTTCCTTTTCCATGCTGCGAGTCTATTGTATGTACTTTGAGGCCAGGTCAGGATACAACCCTTAATAAGATGGCCGATAAGTCTTACTGGACATGCCAAGCTTTACCAATCAAAAAGTATTTGATTCATATGTATACGCACTCATGTGGAAAGGAAACCTGCTGTTCACTAACTTATAAATCGGTGTTCCACATGCGTTCAATGGAAAAGTACTTTTAATCTATCACAATTAATGTTTTGTAAAACTAATTTATTTGGAGCAATTGTTTTACCATTGAGAACTTCAATTAAAACTATTAAGACAATTAGGACAAGCAGGTACAGGGACTATGGTATCTCGAGAGTCGAATCCGCCCAAGGGGAGAGCCCGTTGCTAAAACCTGTTGAGTATAATTAATATCATTACTATGATACGATAACCACTTCTACCGTGTACTGGGTGAGAGTCTTACATAT
>SDVV010020596.1:0-13290 GCA_016164225.1 Gammarus roeselii | reverse complement strand
TGTTGTGTTGCGTTGCTTTCAGAGCTCAGTTTGCCCGTGTGGCCGCTGACGTATTAATCTTGATGCTACCTGTACGCACTAGGGTGCGTACATATCTCACTTAATGTTTGAAAAGATTGGAAGCGGAGGTCCGTTTCGAGTAAGCGTTTTTTCTTTTGCGCACCAGCGTGCGTCTGTTATTGCTAAAACTTTCACTTTTTTCTAACGTTGAAAGCGTTGTTTTGTTTTTTCCTCGCACACTTAGGCGTGCGAGCCTGCTTTAATCAATGATCGTCGAGCCCTACGGGGGAGCCTATTATGACTCACGTTGAGGCTCTGGTGGAAATGAGGACCAAATTAAATCAAATCAAATCTACATCCTCACATTCAAGCTCTGTTCTCTGCCTTCTGATGTCCACATTGGCTGGACACAGTGCTCGGTTCGAGAATACATTTCGAATCTTAGACGCTGCTACAACTGCGAAAAGTTTGGTCATGGAAGTGATGCCTGCCGATTGATGAACATAAAAAGTGCATGCTTCCGCTGTGGTAAGGACGCACATGGCCACAATTGTGACCGACCTGCTAATTGCGCCAGATGTTCAGAGGACCATCCTGCGTCATCACGCGAATGCTTCTATTACAGACTTGAAAAGGAGATACTCGCTGTTCAAGCTAGAGAACGCCTTTCCTACTCCGAAGCCAAGAGACAAGTAACCGCCATATTTATCCGCCCGCTTACTAGATTTGATGCAATGACAGCGGGAACAACTGGAACCAGGGTTCCTTCTAACCTACAACACGATACCCTTCATCCTCCTCGAAATCGAGGAAGCCCACGACAACAGTCATTTGCACTGTCCGTCAACACGGAAATTCCGCTGAAGATACCTTCCTTCACTCCCACCTCGCCTCGTCCATCACTTGCTGATCGACGTGCAATGGGAGTCCCAGACCTGAATCTGGACGACGACCTGCCTTTATGGAGGCAGCACCACATAAAGAAACGCTGCCATCTCAACGCGCTCCTCACCAGCCACACAAGACGAAAGCCCGGGGTCTATCACCAACGTTTAAACCCGCTCTTCTCCAAGCCCATCCAAGATTACCCTTGGTACCCGCGCAGCCTAGCCAGATTGCTGCTCAACTCAGATGTCATTCTGGTGCCTTCATTAAGGCACCAAATGCCCTTCGCCTCTGCCTCGCTTAACCGCTCCGGATTATAATCCTAAGGGAAATGCGCCGAGCACAGTATTGAGTGATACCCACCCTACCTCATCATCGCCTCAGGTCAGAGAAACTCGCTTGCCGCTTACCAGCGCTAAGCGCACTGGCTCCGACCTGGACGGTGATGATACAAGCGAAAGTGATCCTTCGTTAACTCCTAGCCAAAAGAGAAGCTCCAGCGATACTCTTCGAGCGCGGTCGACAGGCCGCGAGTGACACAGTCTACAAAAGCGATATATAATTAGACCTTATCAACTCAAGCCTAGACCTTGAATTTATCTAACCTAAATACAATGTCTGATACCCTCGTCCTTCAATGGAACATTAAAGGATATCGTGCTAACTATGCCGAACTATTGAAATTAACCCAAACCTATAATCCAATGGTAGTTTGTCTCCAGGAAACTCTCCTGGGGCTGTACAAACCATCTTTTCCCAGTGGGTATAAAGCCCACTTCACCTCGCCTCTGGTGGAAATGAGGCCCAAATCAAATTCACCTCGCCCACTGCCGATGCTCGACCGGGCACTGGCCTGGCTACAATAGTAAATCAAGCAATCACATGCACTCCAATCCCTCTACAAACAACTCTGCAAGCTCAGGCCCACAGAGTGGGCCTCAAACGCCTCGTTACTATCTGTAACCTATATATTTCCCCAAATGAACTTATTTCATGCGCACTTCTTACTAACCTGGTTGGTCAACTTCCTGCGCCCTACCTTCTTGTAGGGGACCTTAATGCTAAACACCTCCTCTGGAGGAGAGACAAAGCTGATGGACGTGAGGGCTCGTCGAAGCATTCTTTCTGTCTTCTGATATTGCGCTCCTTAACACCGGAGAACCGACGCACTTCCATACCCAGACAGCCTCGTTATCGGCTATTGACTTATCCTTCTGCTCCCCAAACCTCTCCCCAGACCTTGCCCGGCAAGTGCTGGAGGAGCTCTACGGGAGTGACCACTTCCTCATCACCATCACTACTTTTCATCCTGAAGATACTTCTACCGCTCGCCGATACATAATGCGTAAAGATAACTGGCAATCGTTTACCGCTTATACAACAACACCCCTCCCACCTCAGGATATATCCTGTGACGAGATGGTAGAAAACTTTAATAGTACCCTCTTTCACGCTGCAGATCGCAGCATCCCTACAACCAAGGAACACCACGTAAAATTAGGACACCCTGGTAGAGTGACCTGTGTGAAATAGCAAAACGGCAAAAGAAGCGTGCATCCAATCGATACCGGCGCACCAAAGCAGTAGCAGATAAAATTACGTTTAGACGTGAAACTGCAAAAGCACGTAATACATACTTCCTATCCAGGAAAGAATCGTGGCAAAACTTCGTATCGTCCATTAATGTGAACACACCCGTGTCTAAAGTGTGGTCCCGCATACGAAAAATGACTGGGAAGTACTGCTCTCACCCCCCCCCCCCACACGACCCTAAGAATGTTGGGAACGACCCATACCGATCCTCAAAAAGTCTCTGAACTCTTTGCAACACATTACTCCTCCGTCAGCTCGGATTCTGGGTACAGCCGTATCACAAAGCGTACTGCAGAACAAAATGATCTGGACTTCTCCATAAACTCCCTTATACCATACAATGAACCTATCACGGTACGCGAAATCCTTGGTACAATTCACACCTCCAACCCTTCTGCTCCTGGCAAAGATCAAATCTCCTACGAGATGCTCTGGCACCTACATCCCTCTGCACTCTCCTACTTGTGTCTTATTTACAACTTAGTCTGGTCTACCCACTCCTATCCCGACCGGTGGAGGGAAGCAGTGGTTCTGTCTTTACCAAAACCTGGTAAACCTACCGATGAATTGACCAGCAACCGCCCTATAGCTCTCACCCACCTCATGTGTAGCGAAGGTTCTGGAGAAAATTGTGAATGCCCGACTGACTCGGCACCTAAAAGCGAACTCACTCCACAACCCATTACAATTCGGATTTCGAAAGATGCTATCAGTGCAGGACGCATTAATACGCGTTGTGACTGATATCCTAGGGACCTTGGACCGCGAGCAACACACCGTTTGCGTTTTCTTTGACCTCGAGAAGGCATATGATACAACCAGGCGTTATGGCATCCTCCGAGAGATTCTCCGGATGGGCTTCGGGGTCACTTAGCATTTTTCATCCGGAACTTCCTCCGGCGGAGAGTCTTCCGGGCCAAAATCAGCCATCACCTTTCGGACATACATACCTAAGATGAGAGGGTGCCCCAAGGTAGCGTCCTTTCGTGTACTCTATTCGCGATTGCCATTAATGGGAACACGGAGGTGATCCCTACCTCCGTGAATGGGTCACTGTACGTTGACGACTTTATGATACACGCATCGGCGCCAGCTGTGTCCCAACTACAACCAAAACTACAGAGTGCAATTGCCCTGGTGGTTGCCTGGACAGAATCACGTGGCTTTAAAATATCTAGAAGCAAAACATGTGCTCTTCATACCCATCGGTCTGGCACACACACGGAACCAGACCTCGGTCTTTATGGAGAAATGATCCCTTTCCTTCCTACAGTCCGCTTTCTAGGACTAATATACGACCAGAAGCTAACCTGGAAGTACCACGTGCAGCAGCTTAAGATAGACTGCTAACAGCGATTTTTCATTCTTCGATCGCATCTCAATTCACCTGGGGTGCAGATAGAACAACATCATTACAATTTTACCGCGCTATCATCCGGTCCAAACTGGACTATGGGAGCATGATCTATGGCTCCTCAAAACCAAATATTCTCAAGACGCTGGAACCAGTTCATAATTCCGCCCTTCGCGCTTGTACTGGAGCTTTCTGCTACTCCCCTATTGTCAGTCTTCTTTGTAAAACTGGTGAGCCTAGTCTTGCCCTGCGACGAGAATAAATTGACCTCCAATTCTATTGTCATGTTCTTGCTCCTTCTTCGAGCTTCTCAAAACGCATCGAGCTCCTCACTGCTTAGCTTGGACTACCACACATCATGGTGGACCCTCTTCCACGAGATGCTATTCCCATCTGGCGTTTACCAGAAAATATACTCTGCCCTCACTATTTTTCTAGCCGAAAGGCAGATGTTGCACCCCAAAATCTTTGAGCTATTTTTATAGCACATGCGGAGATTCATCACGCTGAAAGCTTGCATATCTTCACTGATGGATCAAGAGACGACGATGCAGTGGGCTGTGCATCGGTGCTCCCCGGGTGCGTCGTCACTAGGAAACTCCCGCCATCAGCGTCAGTTTTCACTGCTGAACTCACGGCCATTGCCGATGCCTTCTTGGCGGCTGATACTCTTCCAGATGCCAATATCTCAATCTTCAGTGATTCGCTCAGTGCGCTTCAAACCCTGGAGATCTTCGACAACTGCCACCCTGTTGTTTCAGCAATCTTGCGCTGTTTTGTGCGACTGTCCTCCAGAAACAACGTTCGTTTGTGCTGGGTTCCGGGCCCCTGTGGGGTGGTGGGAAATGAGCGGGCGGACGAAGCGGCGCGAAGAGCTGCAGCGGCGCCTGACCCAGCAGAACAGCGTACACTTCCATATAAAGACTTTTACCCAGCGATTAAAAGAGCTGTGCGAAATAAATGGAACATGGAATGGTCTGATGTTCCTATGAGCAATAAATTGCGAACTATTAGAGACACAACCATACCCTGTGTCTCATCAAGCAGCCGATCTCGACGGACCTGGAGGCGTTGCCACCTCCTTACTGTATGGACTGTCTAGTCCCTCTTACAATAGGCCATGTCTTGGCAGAATGCCCAACATGGACGGAATGTCGGTGCACATACTTCCTCGGGAACCGGTTCCTAAACTTTTCTAATATACTCCACTCCGCCTAATGCTTACTGAGTTCCCTCGGAGACAATTCAGTGCGGAACCACTTCTCAGCTACCTTCAAGAAACCGGCCTCTTAACTGAAATCTGATCTGTTGTGAATTGATCATACTTAATCTTACTTGCCAATAAACTCCTCCATCCCGGAGGACCACTGTTTTCTTTGCTCACTTTGAGTAGGACACATTTGTGACCTCTCTCTATATCCCTATAAACAGTATTGACCTAAGCATGCCGTGAATCGAAACAATTCCGGAGACTGAGGATGATTTGTTGATGACTTCATGCAGGTTTGACGTTCGGTGCCAAAAGGACATTGACTGCAGTGCACTAGAAAGCCTTGACACTCTAATCTAATCCCTCCTGACACTAAGAGCGTGTTGCGAGCTACTGGACGGTCATTTGACACTACAAAGAAAGTTTTTCTATGTGTGCGAGTGCATGAAAGGAGCGTCTTGCCGTTGACACCCCTATTCTTGGGGGATGCCGCCTTGCCTCTGCAACGGTATACAATGAAAATAATAAATCTCATGTCAATAACCGGCTACATTTGTCAGCCAGTTGAACATTATTTCTAAAGGGGAGTCCCCGCTAGAAAATTTCGATAGTTTGTCAATTTTGCATTGCATTGTCTGTAAAGACACGTAAAATAATAATGATTGAAGAAAATAGAGATAGTGATAGTGATAGCAAAGGAGAGGTCAAGGTGAATAAAGGAGACAGGAAAGGCATTGAGGCTTGTTATTGAATTGATTTTATGGGTAATAAATCTTGACTAAGGTTTATAAAATATTTGGGAGTAATTAACACAGTGTTGCTGGAGATTCGTCGTGTTCAAACCACCACGCACGATACACAAGTAACTCGGCTTCCCTCCTTAAATGCCGCACAGGGTTCTTGACAAAACACCGCGGTTAAAATGGAATATTACATCAAATGCATTCCCCCGCCAGGACGAAGATAGCCCCGTGGATTACCCCTTCGACGGCCGACGATAAACCGTACCGCACTCGCGGATTTTCAGTTGCACGACGAATCCTGATTTCTAGTTCAGCGGCACGTTTTAATCCCCTAGATTGAGGCTCCCTCGTAAATCCCTGGTCGAACGGGGCCAATGCCAGCCCGTGTCGAGCCTTGAAGCTAGAGGTGTAAACACTGCCTCGACCCCGCTCGAACCCTGCCCTGCAGGCATGGCCAGACAGACTCTTCAATATTAGAGCCGCTGTTGGCAGTTTCTTACTTCTCTCCAGCCAGGAACGGGTCCGGCTGTCAATCTCGAAGCGCTGTTGGCTCGGGTCGAACTACTCGGCATGTAATAGCAATCCCACCCTAACTGCAGAAAACGACGTTCTAAATTGATTTTTCAACGAAAATGTTTCGCCTAAGGGATGGACCCACAAAAATGAAACGATGTCACTCCTAATCAATCACAAATACGTACCTCCGCCCATTGCTGGCAATCTCCTAAGATGCGTCGGTTTGCCATCGGTCCCTAACTTATGGCCTGTCCGCTCGATCGCTGACGTGCCTCGGCTCCTTCTCGTACGGTTCTGCCCCTATACAGCTTTCAAAGTGCCTGACTCTTCCCTGTTGCCCCTCTGTGTTGGACCCGACCAATTTCAGCCCATCGGTACTCTTGACGCCTCGTTTCTTGGCCTGTGCTCCTGGTTACGTCACTCGTGATGCTGCCACCTGCGATGACGTCATGGCCAGTCGTTGAAATAACGCCTTTCTTTACATCTCCATACAGTACCGGCATTACTATTATCCATTTATCAATACCTGTTTCAATTTATTGTTTTTTCTTAGCGAAAAGCATTTTTAGCTGCTGTAGTTTCACAGCTTTTCTGCATGCAAGTTGTATATAGAAGTGTATTGTGATGATAACCAATAGTATTATCATTTCAACTTAGTACGCGATCTATCCATTACGTGAACAATGCACGCACCATATCTGAACTTATTGCTCAGTTACCCGTCACTATTTTCAGTGAACACAAACTGACCGAGTCGTTCTTAATTGTAACCTGGACATAAATGTTATCTACAGTCATTACTTGCTCGTCTGCGGCCTATGAGATGCATGTTGATAGTTTATTATTGGCAGCTTCTCTCATCTAGAAAGGTTGCACGACGCTACCTTTCTCTTGAAGACCAGTTGTATAGAAGGCAGAATTGCGGAGAAGCTCCGGCTGGTATATCCGGCTGCTATCTTTACTGAAAAGAATTGCCAAGTTCTATTGTATAATTTCATCGTCACTCTTAAGACATTCCAAAATGGATGTGTAGCAATTATAATGATTTGTTTCACTTCGTTCTGAAGTATCTTAGTCTGCTTCAATTTAGTGCTTGGTTGTATTGAGTAAACAACAATTGTGGCCACAATTTGGTTGACGAGCAAATCTACGAAACCAAGTTAATGTGACTATCTAAAGCTGATGTATCCACATTTTAGCAAGCGATGAGTTGTGATCGGTCTTGCTTAGGCTGTACCTATTCGAAAAAACTGTTGGCAGGCTTCAGACATTCAATAAAGTATCCTTCAGAACCAGAAATGTAGAATATTTTAGCCTAGATTAGTGTGATGATGACGCTAAATGAAAAGGTTTAAATTACCATCAAGCTTCTGAAATATCCCTCGATTTTCGATTTCTTAGTTGAAGGAAATTTTCAGCGGCATTGATGTAGCTCATAATGAAGTAACCTTGTACCAATTGCAACGATAACATCTGTGCGCACTGGCGTGTGGACATATTACTCATGAGGTTCTGAGGGGTTGGAGGCGAGGATTCGTTTCGTTTCATGTGAGTTTTTATATTACCTGAGTTAATATATTGTACTGGTACAACTGGATCGCGTAGCTGTAAATATTGTGTTGTGTTGCTGTCGGAGCCGACTTTGTTCGAGTAGCCGGGAACCTCGTACCAATTTCGACGATACTATCTGTGCTCACTGGCGTGTAAACATATTACTCATGAGGTTCTGAGGGGTTGGAGGCGAGGATTGCTTTCGTTTCATCTGAGTCTTTATCTTACCTGAATAAATAAATTGTACTAATACAACTAAATCGCGTAGCTGTAAATATTGTGTTGCGTTGCTGTCAGAGCTGAATTTGCCCGTGTAGCCACTGACCTTGTACTAATCTCGACGATGCTACCTGTACGCACTAGGCTGCGTACATATTACTCTTAAAGGCAGGACTGACATAAGGCGGTAATATTTAATCTGGTTTGCTTTCACTTGGAGTCCATCGATAGAAATTCCTTGCTGGAGTGATTTATTGATGAGTTGGGTCAAGGAAGCTACAATAATACTATATTGCCTTAATTACATTGCTTGGCATATTATCTCATTTATTTATGATTGCCTTTGCTCAGATCTGATCGGCAGGGTTAAAAATTGGCTCTGAATAATGATTGAAGTTATTATAGATCGTTTTTGGCACGGTGATTATTTGATCATCGATGATAATTTAATCCGATCTACTCAGGATATTGTTTCCAAGATGGTTCGTATAATTTATTTTTGTAGTTCCTTTTAGAGATTGATCAAATTTTGAACATAATTTTCACGAGCAACTGTGGTCGATCACAGTAAATCAAAAATGCTACTAACGTAGTTAATGTTGTTTAATAGTTACTCGACAGGGTGATGACATTTATTGTAAAATGTGTCGAAAAAGGAGGGTTATTTGATTTTCGGAAAACTGGATTATTTGTGAAATGTAGTCAGAATCGTCTATTTATATTCTGTAATTTGTACCATCTGTCTGATAGCTCTTGGTGTGCTGTAGTTTAGGATTTATTTACCAGCTGATGCTAAGGTCACGTCTCCTTATCACATCTCGCTCGTGTAATCAACGCTACTGTTGATTGGTCGCAGCTGTCGCTGTACAACAAAACGATTTCAGTTTAAAGTGCCTTTAATTCTTTGCCACGGCTATATATATTTTGAACATATATTACCGCATTGCCTCTTAGGTGACCGCCACCATGTTTGCTACGTCACGGACTTTATGTGGGCCAACTCACTGCTGAACTTGGGAACTACTGCCAAGTATTATTCTCGCGCTGTATTATCGACCTGTGGCGTAGCTAATGTTGCCTGTGAGGTCGCACGAGTTCTCAACCTGCAGCGAAGCTAATGTTGCCTGTGTGGTCGCAAGTGTTCTCAACCTGCAGCGAAGCTAATGTTGCAAGTATTCTTTACCTGCAGCGTAGCTAGTGTTGTCTGTGAGATCGCAGGAGTTCTCGATCTGCAGCTTAGCTAATGTTGTCAGTGTGGTCGCGGGATTTCTCGACTTGCAGCGTAGCAAATGTTGCCTGTGTGGTCACAAGTGTTCTCGACCTGCATCGTAATTAATGTTGCCTGTGAGGTCGCTAGTGTTCTCGACCTGCAGTGTAGCTAATGTTGCCTGTGTGGTTGCAGGAGTTCATGACCTGCAACGTAGCCATTGTTGCCTCTGAGGTCGCAGAAGTTTTCGACCTGTGGCGCAGCTAATGTTGTCAGTAAGGTCGCATGAATTTACGACCTGTGGCGTAGTTAATGTTACCTGTGAGGCGCAGGAGTTTTCGACCTGCGCCCTAGCTAATATTGCCTGTGAGATCGCAGAAGTTCTCCACCGCAGCGTAGCTAATATTGCCTGTGAGGTCGCAGAAGTTCTCTACCTGTGGCTTAGCTAATTTTGCCTGTGAGGTCGCAGGATTTTTTGACCTGTGGCGTAGCTAATGTTACCTGTGAGTTCGAAAGAGTTTTCGACCTGTGACGTAGCTAATGTTGCCTGTGAAGCCGCAGGAATTTTTGACCTGTGGCGTAGCTAATGTTGGCTGTGATGTCGCAGGTGTTCTTGACCGGTGTCGTCGCCAATGTTGACTCAGTGGTCGCAGGAGTTCTCGACCGGTGGCGTAGCTAATGTTGCCCGTGGGGTCGAAGGAGCTCTCGGCCTGTGGTCTAGCTAATGTTGTCAGTGAGTGTGAGGTCGCAGGAGTTTTCGACCTGCGGCATAGCTAATGTTGCCTGTGAGGCCGCAGAAGTTCTTAAGCTGTAACGTAGCTAATGTTGCCTGTGTTGTTGTAGGAGTTTTCGACCTGTGGCGTAGTTGAAGTTGCATGTGAGGCCGCAGGAGTTTTCAACCTGTGGCGTAGCTAATGTTGCCTGTGAAATCGCATGGGTTTTTCACCTCTGGCGTAGCTGATGTTGCTTGTGATGCCGCAGAAGTTTTTGACCTGAGGCGTAGCTTATGTGAACTGTGATGTCACAGGTGTTCATGTCGGTGTCGTAGCTAATGCTGCCTCAGTGGTCGCAGTAGTTCTCATTGTGTCGTAGCTAATGTTGCCTGTAACGTCGCAGGAGTTCTCGACATTGGGTGTAGCTAATGTTGTCTGTGAGGCCACAAGAGTTCTTTAGCTGTAACATAGCTGATGTTGCCTGTGAGGCCGCAGGAGTTCTCGACCTGTGGCGTATTTAAAGTTTCATGTGTGGTCGCAGGAGTTGTGACGCCGTACTTAACTGTACAGATGCACAGGTTTAGTCATTAGGCTCTAATGCGCCACATTCTCTATTCCTTTGTTTAGGGCCACGTCTTGCAAGGCGACCGAGTTAATGGGTAAATATAATCGCTGTACTGTGCTTTCCTGAATACAGTTGATAGTCTCACAGCTATTGGTAATTAAAATTATACATTGACTTGATAGGCGTGATGTATAACACACTTCGATGCCTCGCATGATGTTTTTAATACGCTTGATGTACGAGAGACTTGAATGCCTTGCATTACATTCTTGATAGGCTTATGTGTCAGGCTTTACGCCTCCATCTCTGGATCCTGCTCGCCCCTTCTACCCTTACAGTAGGGGCATCAGTATTGCCCCCTGAACCCTGCATTACGGTCTTCAGTATTCCCCCTTGAACCATAACGGGTGGGTCATCAGTATTGCCTTGTTCTCCCACCGTGTGCCAGACCAATAATACAGACACATTTGTTTATCGTGTTACCAGCCCAAAGATACAATTACTTCTGTTTATCGTGTTGCCAGCCTTAGGATACAGACACTTCTGTTTATCGTGTTACTAGCTCAAGGATACAAACACTTCCGTTTTTTCGTGTTGTCAGACCAAGGATACAGACACTTCTGTGTATCGTGTTGCCAGCCCTAAGATACAGATACTTCTGTTTAGCGTGTTACCAGCCCATGGATACAGACACTTCTGTTTATCGTGTTGCCAGCCCAAGGATACAGACACTTCTATTTAGCGTGTTGCCAGCCCAGGGATACAAACACTTCTGTTTATCGTGCCAGCCCAAGGATACAAACACTTCTGTCCATCGTGTCGCCAGCCTAAGGAGACGGTCACATCTGTTTATCTCGCCCTGCCTCGCCCCATGTGAGCAGCGTCTCCTGCACTCCCTCTGGACATCGTACCGCTGCTACGGGACTCCTCGACTTGACTCCGGATATCGTTCCGCTATTACGGGACATTGTACCGCTGCTGCGGGACATCGCGTCAACAAAATAGCCGTCAATGCATGGTTACAATAGCTGTCATTGCATAGTTAGGTCTTGATAACCCATTTCAACACTGTGAAAACAAGTGTATTAATTTATGATCTATTGGTTTGATTTATATTTATATTTTTATTATAGCTGTGCCCATACTACCTGTCTGTTCCTTAGCAGTTATTTATTAGTATACTGACTTTTAACACTTCAAATGCAACTGGTTGTTGTCATCGCACAACTATTTGAAAACGTATTTCCGCACTGTTAGGATGCTTCTGTTGGAATGATACACTGTTAGGATGCAGCTCTGGTTCGTTTGCCTCTTATTCTAGCGGTGCGTGTATACCTGCCTGTCTTAATCAGTATTCTAATTGGTTATCGGTATTCAAATAATGAAGCATTTTCAAATGAAGCCGGTTTGCAGTTACAAAATCCGAGGAAATTTGGAGTGGGCAGTATCATTGCACTAAGCTCTGAAACCTTAAACCAAGTAGCTACCATTTGATCATGAAAGATTGTGTCCATGTTATGTTGTCAGTTTACTTATTGGGGGATTTGTACCGAAAAAATACCTCAAATGAAAAATCAATACCCTAAAATCTATCCCGCAATAAGAAGTAACTTGCACTAACGCGCATCCGACGATTATCAAATCAATCAGAATTATAATCAAATCAATGAACGGGAGCACTTCTGCCAAAGTTCAACAACAAGAATGTATAGAATTTTTGTATCTGTTATTACTCCAGTTCCATTAGAATAAAAAAGGAACAAAAGGTTATACAAAATTATTTGTCGATGTGACTTTTGCGTCAATCATAACCAAGTGGAAATATCTGTGACTTGAAAACTAGGAGCAACTATATATGCTTTTCTCTCTCCAGGGTGCCCTCACGCCTCTTCCTCCTTCCCGGCGCCCCTACAACCGTTGTCAGAGCCGATCGTCCCCTACACCTCAACCGTATTCTAAGATGTTACTGGTATTACGATTTTCAACATTGTCAAATGTGGCCGGTTCTCTGTAACAAAACCACAAGTATTTTGTATCAGGTAGTATCATTGTATTTTACCACTCTACATATTGCAGCTTAGAATCGTGCTACGAATTCATAACACCCCACTTATTGAATTGTAATTATTTTTTCGTCATATTCTGATTCCCTGCCGGTCATGTCTGGTACGAGGTTGGTGCCCAGAATCATGATATCATTCTTTACTGAGCAGCAGATGGGAGCAGCTACGAGTTAGTTTAGCTTTGCATTCAACCCAAATCCCGCAATATGAAGTAACCTTGCGCTGACGCGCATCCGACGATTCGCGCATCCGACTCTCATTTGTATTATTCCCGTTTTAAAGTTGGGGTGGATCATTAACACTTTATTTAAGTATTTTAGTATTTCTTCTTGCTTGGGCTCTATCATTTTTCTCTGCCCTTTTTTCATGGTGATAAATTTTGAATTTGTTAATATTATATGTATCGAGGTTGGTTGAGACAAGGTGACCCGAGATGGGAGGTTTTCGTGGGAACCGCGGGACTCGGGGACCCAGGGTTTCGGGAACCCGGGGAACTTGGGAGACCAGGTGGATTTGGGGGGGTCCACTTGGACCTTTCTGGGGCCCCTTGGGACACCCTTGAGACCCTTTGGAACCCTTTTGAGAAACTGTGGGACCCTTTAGAAGCCCCTCTGAATCCTGGAACCTCTGCTTCCCCCTCCCAGCGCTGTAAAACCTATACACAGAAAAAT
>SDVV010020595.1:0-13292 GCA_016164225.1 Gammarus roeselii | reverse complement strand
GATTACAAACTGTGTCAACAAGAGTATTGTTGCGATTATTATACGCTGATGAACATCGCCTGCTTTAGGTGATTACAAACTGTGTCAACAAGAGTATTACTGCGATTATTATACCCTGATGAACATCGCCTGCTTTAGGTGGTCACAAACTGTGTCAAAAAGAGTATTGTTGCGATTATTATACCCTGATGAACATCGCCTGCTTTAGGTGATCACAAACTGTGTCAACAAGAGTATTGCTGCGATTATTATACCCTGATGAACATCGCCTTCTTTAGGTGATTACAAACTGTGTCAACAAGAGTATTGCTGCGATTATTATACCTTGATGAACATCGCCTGCTTTAGGTGATTACAAACTGTGTCAACAAGAGTATTGCTGCGATTATTATACCCTGATGAACATCGCCTGCTTTATGTGATTACAAACTGTGTCAACAAGAGTATGACTGCGATTATTATACCTTGATGAACATCGC
This sequence comes from Gammarus roeselii, assembly GCA_016164225.1. Classification (NCBI taxonomy): domain Eukaryota; kingdom Metazoa; phylum Arthropoda; class Malacostraca; order Amphipoda; family Gammaridae; genus Gammarus; species Gammarus roeselii. Next base: position 12,813 of record SDVV010020595.1, on the reverse strand, counting down.
CTGCTTTAGGTGATTACAAACAAACTTATTGCAATTCATTGGTATGTCCTTACTTACTGACTAATTACACTTCAATTCACTAACAACTACTATATTATTGTGTCTCTCGCATAAATGCCTCTGCTTACCTTGCAGTACAACCAACACCCATACCGTTTTTCCTTTCAAAAACATACCTCTGTCATACTTTGACTATTTTTTTCCATTGAGGTGGTTTCCTCCCTGAGTTTTGACACTACGCCAAGGGCAAGGGCACTGCCGGTTCCCAGCCTCATCCCTGCATAGGAATGTCGACCTCCCCGAAGGCTTTGCAACAAAGTCAGAGCTGGGTTAAATAATGTAGCTACCTACATTTGCAGGGTAAATTTATCCAACTCTTCATCGGGGAATTCTAACTAAGTAACGGGTTAATGCGTTTAGCTACTATGATGTGTCCATCTATGCAACAATGGGCCCTGTCAACCTCCGGGGAGCGTTGGACGATGAGTGTGGGCGCTTAGGAACGGTCGGCATTTCCTATTGCATCGCACCTCTGGCAACAGTACTACTGCAAATGTGGGTGGGGAGCGTGAGACATGACACTAGCCCTGGTGCTGCATGGAGGTGGGGAGCGTGAACCATGATATTATTCCTAGTGCTGCGTGGAGGTGTGGAGCGTGAGGCATGACATTAGCCCTGGTGCTGCGTTGAGGTGGAAAGCTTGAGACATGACACTAGGCCTGATGCTGCGTCGAAGTGGGGAGCGTGAGACATGACATCAGCCCCGGTGCTGCGTCAGTGGGGAACTATTTTCCTTTTTCTTATCGAATTTGACACGTTATTGATAACATTATTTCACACTATCTTGATCATGATGTTGGATCCTTTATTATCGACTCACTTGGGGAAAAACACACCTTATAACGTATGTACATCTACTTACTTGGATATTGGCGTGATTTCTATGTTCACGAATGGCCACTTCAAACGCGTCGACGGGATCGCTGTTCGATACGCTGTCTTTTTCGATAACTACATGATGCTAAAGTGTAACTACAGCTGATGAATCTACCTAACTCATGCTAGTTCTTCCTACACAACCGTAAAACTAAACATCTATTTCTAACTAGTCGAAAACGTCACGTTGAATACACCTTGGCGGTGAAGTTTGCTGTATCCATCGCTAAATTTTCACATCCAGAGAGATCACCGGAATTACTGAACCCACTCTGATGATGGTTCGGAATGCATTAGCCGGCCTCTGGCTGGCATCCAAGCGCTGACCGCTTTCGAGCACTCCCAGGTCGGCGTCAAGAATACGTACTCAACCTCATGACATTTTAATACAAAGATGGTTAACTTCAAACTAAAAAACCACTACCACTTGCGTTTTTTACCATAATACAATCATATTATCTTAAAAACCATGATATGCATTTAACTACTTGAAAATCTTAGAACGATTTATTTCCAAGATAAAAGGAAATACCGTGGCCCTTTACTCTATACGACAGGAGGGGAAACATCTAGGAGACAACACAGAGCGGGAACACCATTGGCAGTTTTGAAAGGGATGGGAGGGGAAAAATCAAAGACCACTGCCACTCACCAAACATTCCAAAATCCAGATGTCCACGTCATACTGAACTAAATGGTTCCAACAATATACAAGTCACAGTTTTCCTTCCTCCGACGAGGCGTTGTGGGGTTTTGTTCCCCACAGCGTCGAGGTGGAGAGCGTGAGACATGACACAAGGCCTGGTGATGCGTGGAGGTGGGTAGCTTGAGACCCGACATTAGCCCTGATGCTGCGTGGGGTGAAACGCGTGAGACATGAAACTAGCCCTGCGCTGCGTTGGAGTGGGTACCGTGAGACATGGCACTAGCCCTATGCTGCTTGGGGTAGAGAGCCAAACATGTCATAAGTCCTAATACTAGCCATGATGCTGCGCTTGGGGGATGGGGAGCAGTGAGACATGGCATGCCCTAGTACTGTGTGAAGAAAGAAGCGTGAGACATGTCACTAGACTTAGTGCTGCGTGGGGACCGTGAGACTGACGCTTGCGCCGTTACGCGTGGGGTCAGGTGTTTTGGTGAGGAACGTAAAACATGATACGATGTGTTGGTCCTGTGCTGTGTGTCGACCACACTTTAAGTACTTATTCTTTACTACACGATTCTCCATCGAATGGTTTCCGGCATTATTCTTTATGCAGTTCCAGCGACTGAACTTTATGAGTTGTTGTTGCCAGTTCATATTAAAAGTACTTGAGTTGCGACATTCAACATTACCTGCAACGACCGGTTTGAGTCAGAACTGGATTTGAGTTTGTAGGCAAATTGAGTTTCGGTTGTTAGTTCGTTTACACGCTGTTGACATCTTCCCATAAAAACACCGGAATGTGCACTCAACGTATGTTTTCCACCTTGGGACCTCACAACAACAACCAACAAGTCAAAGTGCTTTGTCGAGTCGTGCTCGGATCAGCGATAGTTGAAAGTCTATACAGCTTATTATGTACAGTATTGAAATGAAATTCGTTTGTAATGCACGATTACTGCTATACACCAGCCCAGTAACAATTACACTCGATGATATCGTTCGGCAACAAAGATTAATTCCAACATGTAGTTTTACTCAATTACCATTACACAAAAGTTTGATAACATTTTCACTTGAAGTTATCATTTGGCGACAAAGATGAGAGCAAAACATAATGAATATAATTATTTAGTTCAATTATTAGCTGAAGAAACAGTAATTTACTTTCCCTGTAGATGAATCATTGAAGAATAAATTTATTTCTCTATGTAACGTAATTTAAAACCATTAATTGTGATGCAATTATTTCAAAGACTTCATAATAGGAAACATTTGTCGATTTAATGTTTTAGTTTTCTATATATTCAATGCTGGCAGCTCATGACCAGGTTGTTGGTCCCAATGACTGTGTTATGCTAGAAGCTATGATCCAAGCGTTTTGCATAGCTGAAATTAGGTCACTAGAATAATAAACACAATGGTTTCTGAATGCTGTAGAGAACAGATTTTTCTTAAGGAAACGCTAGTGACATCAAATGTTCTGATGATATTTTGTATAGGTAACGGTAATGAAAGGTCTGTTTTACGAGGTGACTACTTCTGGAGGCTTGAATCTTTACTTGGGAAAGGATCCGTATTACAAAACATTCTATGCAGTGCGTGCAGCTCGCTATATGGACAAATCTACCTGTTGTCATTTTGCGGGTGCCCGCAGTGTGGCGCTGCAGACTGCCAGATGCGCGGTCACGTTTCAATCAGGGCCGATCAGCCACGGAGCGACACAAACACTCATTTGGCGCCATAAGGGCCTCGATTCGAGGGCCCAGACACGAGCATACGCAAACAAACATACGCCTAATTTGCGCTCACAATAAGGGTGAGACAAATACGGTGTATTACTACTGCAATCGACACTGCGATTACATTTTTATTCATTTGGAACGGAAGCTGTTTTCTGAAATAAATTGAAATTTAGAAGTAAATTACATGTTTGTCGTCAATTTTGGTCTGTATGTCTACAATGAATTAGTAGGTGGCAACTCATTGTGATGCGTAACAGAGTTGCAACTTGGCTTTTTCCACTCCTGCTTTGTGTAGACTTTCGAGAAGTATTAAGCGACGATAAGTAACGTAATTGGTGGCTTAAGTGTAATGAAGCCCTAACACAATTAGTATGATAATTGAACCTAGTTTGTAAACGCTATGTTTTCGTGTGTTACTGTGGGGAGCGAGAGTTGTAAGCTCGGGGTTGCCTGCTAGCCATGACTTCGAAGAGAGGGTTACCGGGTGATAGGCGGTGGTTGACTGTTCAAGGTTGATTCCTATGGATATACAGAACCCAGGATTCAAATTTGCGGCACTGGAAGACAATATAAACATCAACCGTAGTTTGAATGTCGTTTAGCATTAAAGGGAATTAGGCAGTCGTTGGAGTTTAATTAAGTAGACGTTTTTATCGTACAGTCAGGTCGTTGTTCTTGACCCTTAGAAAAAATATGCACCATCACGAAATGCCGGCAAGCTATCAAAGAGCACACGGAAGTAAATTGCATATCCGTAATGTAATCGTACGATTGCCTAAATATAGTTGAGCAAACGATGTATTGAAGTGAAAAAAGGGGTAACATTATAATACTGTTATTTCAATTTTGATTATTGAACTTCTTTTCAATGTCATACAACGAACCATAAGTTCTCTCACCCAATCTGCTGATGGAATCATTCCCCGAATTGAGGGGCAGCTTACATTTATTCAATCATTCATACCTACATGATATTTACGTCACAGAATGGTTTCCTTCAGACCTGCAAAGATTCCACTATTTGACTTGACATACGTGATGTTGTTGAGTGAAAATATCTACAATAGTAATGCTAACTCATGATTTTTTTTTTTTTAATTTACTGTACAAACACCTGTAATTAGTGTGCTGCAATACGAGAGCAATTGCATACTTCTAGAGCAACATCTACGGTCTAAAGAGTGCAAGTTGTCGCATGTTAGGCCTGAGGTGGAATATTCAAACCTAATTCCCTTAAACCTCCACGGTTTGCAGAGTGCAAGTTGTCGCAGGTTAGGCCTGAGGTGGAACATTCAAACCCAATTCCCTTAAACCTCCACGGTTTGAAGAGTGCAAGTTGTCGCATGTTAGGCCTGAGGTGGAACATTCAAACCCAATTCCCTTAAACCTCCACTGTTTGAAGAGTGCAAGTTGTCGCAGGTTAGGCCTGAGGTGGAACATTCAAACCCAATTCCCTTAAACCTCCACGGTTTGAAGAGTGCAAGTTGTCGCAGGTTAGGCCTGAGGTAGAACATGCAAACCCAATTCCCTTAAACCTCCACGGTTTGAAGAGTGCAAGTTGTCGCAGGTTAGGCCTGAGGTAGAACATGCAAACCCAATTCCCTTAAACCTCCACGGTTTGAAGAGTGCAAGTTGTCGCAGGTTAGGCCTGAGGTAGAACATGCAAACCCAATTCCCTTAAACCTCCACGGTTTGAAGAGTGCAAGTTGTCGCAGGTTAGGCCTGAGGTAGAACATGCAAACCCAATTCCCTTAAACCTCCACGGTTTGAAGAGTGCAAGTTGTCGCAGGTTAGGCCTGAGGTAGAACATGCAAACCCAATTCCCTTAAACCTCCACGGTTTGAAGAGTGCAAGTTGTCGCAGGTTAGGCCTGAGGTAGAACATGCAAACCCAATTCCCTTAAACCTCCACGGTTTGAAGAGTGCAAGTTGTCGCAGGTTAGGTCTGAGGTAGAACATGCAAACCCAATTCCCTTAAACCTCCACGGTTTGAAGAGTGCAAGTTGTCGCAGGTTAGGCCTGAGGTAGAACATGCAAACCCGATTGCCTTGAAACACATAAGTTTCCTAACCGTCTTGGATCTCATTTGTTTGACTCACACCATTAGGTGCGACATCACAAGGTGTATCTGCTCATGATCGATTATATCCACTTCTGCCATAGAGTATCGTGACGTGCCTGCTACGAGAGATGGGCATAAATCTCGAGATACCCATCAGGCCTGCCTCGCGGGGAGTAAATCACCCTCCTGCCCGTATTAGTGCCTCCCAACTTGTTAGGAAGTGAATTACTATTCCACTTGAAATGACACTCGAGACGTAATAAATATACTTGTTGCGCATTTTGTTCAAGAAAAGTACGAGAAGAATAACTTGGTTTCAACTTTTGCTGTTGAATGGCCTAAAAATGCATACTGAACTTTACTGGATATGACTATGTTACTCCCTACAGATACTTTTATAGAGAGCAGTATCTGGTGCACACTACGCGCGTACGTGGTGTAACGTTTATTGCTCACGGCTGGTGGTCGACGGCAGCTGCTGCTGCTGGGGGGAGGACACCCAAGATCATAATGATCCCTGGGTAGACCCTCGTATATGCTGTGGTCACTGATATCTCTGGGAATGTAGGTCACTGTGATGGCTTGGGCTTATACATATTATAAAAGAACTGGTTAAGATACACAGAAGTGATTTTGATTCCGTGTTTGCAGAGCTAGTAGTTAATTATTTCAAGGAGCTGGATCACATCTGAACTGTCATTTTTATTAGGAATTGGATGAATTTTATTCGTATGTATCGTTGTTGGAAAGTAATTAATCATTTTCTGCTCATGCATCTAACTGGCCGTTACTTTAATTTAAAATTCACTGTGCCAGCTTACTTGTTGTGTGGGTGCCTACTTTTGATCATTTGTATTCTTGAAATAGCGGATATTATTTCAAAACTAGTGTGAAATTTCCTGGCATTATTTGCTACTAACGACTTCATCACAGTACGCGTTCGTGTGTGATGAAATCTAGCACCGACTACTGTTATTCTTACTGACGCCCTCATCAGTACCAGCACCGACAACAGTTATTCATACTGACGCCTTCATCAGTACTAGCACCGACTACTGTTATTCTTACTGACGCCCTCATCAGTACCGGCACCGACAACGGTTATTCATACTGACGCCCTCATCAGTACCAGCACCGACAACAGTTATTCATACTGACGCCCTCATCAGTACCAGCACCGACAACTGTTATTCTTACTGACGCCCTCATCAGTACCAGCACCAACAGTTATTCTTACTGACGCCCTCATCAGTACCAGCACCGACAACAGTTATTCATACTGACGCCCTCATCAGTACCAGCACCGACAACAGTTATTCATACTGACGCCCTCATCAGTACCAGCACCGACTACTGTTATTCTTACTGACGCGCTCATCAGTACCAGCACTGACAACTGTTACACTTACCGACGCCCTCATCAGTACCAGCACCGACAACTATTACACTTACCAACGCCCTCATCAGTACCAGCACCGACCACTGTTATTTTTACTGACGCCCTCATCAGTACCAGCACCGACTACTGTTATTCTTACTGGCGCCCTCATCAGTACCAGCACCGACAACTGTTATGCTTACAGACGCCCTCATCAGTACCAGCACCGACTACTGTTATTCTTACTGTCGCCCTCATCAGTACCAGCACCGACAACTGTTATTCATACTGACGCCCTCATCAGTACCAGCACCGACTACTGTTATTCTTACTGACTCCCTCATCATTACCAGTACCGATAACTGTTATTCTTACTGACGCCCTCATCAGTACCAGTACCGAGAACTTTTATTCTTACTGACGCCCGCATCAGTACCAGCACCGACTACTGTTATTCTTACTGACGCCCTCATCAGTACCAGTACCGAGAACTGTTATTCTTACTGACGCCCTCATCAGTACCAGCACCGACAACTGTTATTCTTACTGACGCCCTCATCAGTACCAGTACCGAGAACTGTTATTCTTACTGACGCCCTCGTTAATACCAGCACCGACAACTGTTATACTGACTGACGCCCTCATCAGTACCAGCACCGACTACTGTTATTCGTAATGACGCCCTCATCAGTACCAGCACCGACTACTGTTATTCTTACTGACGCCCTCATCAGTACCAGCACCGACAACTGTAATTCTTACTGACGCCCTCATCAGTACCAGCACCGACAATTGTTATTCTTACTGACGCCCTCATCAGTACCAGTACCGAGAACTGTTATTCTTACTGACGCTCTCGTTAATACCAGCACCGACAACTGTTATACTGACTGACGCCCTCATCAGTACCAGCACCGACTATTGTTATTCGTAATGACGCCCTCATCAGTACCAGCACCGACAACTGTTATTCTTACAGACGTTTTCATCAGTACCAGCACCGACAACAGTTATACCTACTGACGCCCTCATCAGTACCAGCACCGACAACTGTTATTCTTACTGACGCCCTCATCAGTACCAGCACCGACAACTGTTATTCTTACTGACGCCCACATCAGTACCAGCATGACAACTGTTATACAGACTGACGCCCTCATCAGTACCAGCACCGACTACTGTTATTCTTACTGACGCCCTCATCAGTACCAGCACCGACAACTGTTATTTTTACCGACGCCCTCATCAGTACCAGCACCGACTACTGTTATACTGACTGACGACCTCATCAGTACCAGCACCGACTACTGTTATACTGACTGACGACCTCATCAGTACCAGCACCGACAACTTTTATACTGACTGACGCCCTCATCAGTACCAGCACCGTCAACTGTTATACTGACTGACGCCCTCATCAGTACCAGCACCGACAACTGTTATTCCTACTGACGCCCTCATCAGTACCAGCACCGACAACTGTTATTCATACTGACTACCTCATCAGTACCAGCACCGACAACTGTTATTTTTACTGACGCCCTCATCAGTACCAGCACTGACAACTGTTATTTTTACCGACGCCCTTATCAGTACCATCACCGACAACTGTTATACTGACTGACGCCCTCATCAGTACCAGCACCGACAACTGTTATACAGACTGACGCCCTCATCAGTACCAGCACCGACCACTGTTATTCTTACTGACGTCCTCATCAGTATCAGCACCGACTACTGTTATTCTTACTGACGCCCTCATCAGTACCAGCATCGACAACTGTTATTTTTACCGACGCCCTCATCAGTACCAGCACCGACAACTGTTATACTGACTGACGACCTCATCAGTACCATCACCGACAACTGTTATACTGACTGACGACCTCATCAGTACCAGCACCGACAACTGTTATACTGACTGACGCCCTCATCAGTACCAGCACCGACAACTGTTATTCTTACTGACGCCCTCATCAGTACCAGCACCGACTACTGTTATACCTACCGACGCCCTCATCAGTACCAGCACCGACGACTGTTATACCTACCGACGCCCTCCCACCGAGCCCTTTTGACCCGAGCTTTGCAGTGCTCGGACCTCGCTGCTTCCGGGGAACCGGTCGAACACCGATTTATTGTCGCAAATTTCATGTTCATACTCCACCGCGGTGATTAATGAACAGATTTATGAGTTACTCAGAACAGCTCCACCAAGCGGCCGGACAGGTGGGGAGATGATAACCAGCCAGCAGGCCAACGGCCCTTGTGATCATATTGTAAAGATATTCGTATTTCTTCTGTGTCTTCCCTTTAAGGAAATATCTTTGTTAGTAAAACCTGATGATGACAAGATGACAAGAATTTACTGAAATGATCTAAGGGTAGTTTGTTGAACACTGTATACACAAGAGCACCAGGCTGGTCAAGTGGTCTTGGAAGATCGAGTCCTGTACGAGACCCGCTAACTCACTCTCTCATAGGGTATCAAAGGTCAGGCTCCACCTCTTCATTCATACTTTGCTGGGAATTTATTGTGAATGAACCTCGGCGGAGGCAGCGTGCTCCAGGGATAGTGGCCGCCATTACTCAAATATTCTTAATGCGACACAATATCGGACGTACCACTAATGTATCGCAGCAGGAATATATGAGGAACACCGACATTGTTCCAGTTTAAGTGTTATAGTATGAATCTCACTTGTTATAGTAGAATTCCTCCTATGATGTTCATTTTTTTGGGCCAGCTCCTACATACTGGGGTGAGGTCCCGCAGTGCATGTATCACTCGACTGTAACGTTCTGCGCAGTGTGAGATTCCCCAACGGAAGGCAGTGGATCTGGAGCATGTCGTTGACGTTGGGTTACCTGGCTACTTCCTCTTGTCTTAGCAGGTAATGTCCATCTTCCTTTCCCTCCTTGACGTACATTCCCACGAACCTTTCTCCTTGGTTCCCAGTCTAATGCCATCATAAAATCGCTCCGTGTTTGATGAGGTAATGATTGCGTGAAGGATGCCCTCAGTCAACGGTCTCTACTGCGCATGCGCTGACACGCTGTACTCTTCATCAAGCACCTACAGGGTTCAGGGGTTACACGCGGCTGCATTTGATGCGAGTCTGGACGGCTGTGGACTACTGGCCTACTGTCCAGCACTGGGAAGAAAGTATGGGAAGTATGTGCAGGCGGAGTAAGGACTTTATTGCCAAGTGTTTCCTTCTATTTGAAGGACCGGAAATTATATCAATAGTAATTACTAGAGAAAACCTGTTCTCGTCGTTTTTAACACGTTCGTGAGCTGTACAATCTTCGGGTAACGTAACACTAAAAACTGTTCAATATAGCAAAAAAGGTTGGATACACAAGCAATACATGTTCCTGTCCATCATTTCATCTACAATTTATCTACATAACTCAGTGCATCGTTTACATGCAACTGTGCATGTTATAAACTTTCGAATAATTGCATATCACCCGTATTGGACTTCGAAATATTTTTCGCTTCCAAACATTTATGTCTGATTTGAATTTGTATACAGTGCATCTAGAGACAGCGATATCATGAACTGGAAGCTGTCAGTACATAGTGCATTTAGAGACAGCGATATCATGTACTGGAAGCCGTCAGTATATAGTGCATTTAGAGACAGCGATATCATGCACTGGAAGTCGTCTGTATAAAGTGCATTTAGAGACAGCGATATCATGTACTGGAAGCCGTCAGTATATAGTGCATTTAGAGACAGCGATATGTACTGGATGCCGTCAGTACATAGTGCATTTAGAGACAGCGATATCATGTACTGGAAGCCGTCAGCGGCTCTGCGAGATACAATAAAATAAGTCCTGTTATAGAAGAACACTACGGCCGCTCCATCCACGGGACCTTGAAACTTTAGTTCTATAACTTTTTGCTTGGGACGATAGAAAACGCGACCGGGTCGGATTCCGAGGGATAACTATCTTAAAACGTCTTTTTACTGTTTTTATAATACATTAGTTTACCCCATAAAATTGATGTAACACCGTTATTAGCAGCGATGAAACTTTTTTTTAAAGTTAATCACTTAAACTAGTCGCATATTTATGGAAATGTTCATTATTCACAGTTGGTAAGCTTAGGTGCTTTTTTCCACTGAGATCGAGACGGACACTGCGTAAGAGCGGTTCTCAAGCCAATGTCAAGAACTTACTTTCTTAGATATTTTCGTTAAAATACTGATTGCATGCGAACGAAATAAACTCTTGAAATACATCAGTGGAGATGATATGAAAATCAAGATGCGATTAGAATTGGTGGATAAGTGTGTCTCGGCAAATGGAAATGGGGCATGTTCGTTTCCACCGGTATTTAACACACTGATTGCGTCTTTTATTCAGTAAAAGTAAAGAAAAAAATGATTAGGCATGTTCTTTCCTATTAGTACTTATTCTTTGTACTTTGATTTTGAAACAATTTCATTCTGTTATTTCATTCCGCGTGCACATCTCGGCAACACGCTGCACGCAACACATCCATCGTAGGACCCAAGGAAGGCGCATTCACTTGCGCAGCACGCCACCTGCGATGTTTGCCGCGCACAACCACACGACAGGCAACACCCGCACGGCAGGCCTCAATACAGAAACCAGACACACCCTCATTACTTTGTCCAAGTTCCTTGGTGGAGTATTGGACAAAATCTCCTGAAAATTTGATTAGTTTCTATCAAGCCGGGCTCTGGGGTCACCCTAGTAAACTGCTCCAGTGATTATTGTAACGTTGATACCAGCGGTTTACTTGGGTGCCGTTTGTAGCATGTCTTATGACAGACACCTGGCGTCGCGTGCCTCGGACTCCTCAGGTGTGAACACAGCCTACAGCTAGAATATAGTGCCGTGTTTCCCTCCCGTCATACACATCCATTATTTAACGAGCATCTTCTCACTATTCGCAACAGTGGCGCAACCGACATTCATTCAAGAAGGGTGTCATGCAGCCAGGGGGTGGGGGGTCAGGGGACGTGCATAGCATGCGGAGGTTTGAAATTTTACAGAACTCCGTCGTCCAACTGTTCTCCGCAACTGTGCGATAACTCAGTACAGTAACAATTATTATCGACACTTCGAAGATGGTTCCAAATTTCTCAACGAAATATTGAAGTGGTCCGGTATAAACTTTTCACTGCCTCTGTGAAAGGCCTAAGTGAACGGGGTAATTAGGCCTCTGTTCTTGAATGAGCGGGTACCTCATCGATTTAAATGATTCGTGAATTTGAGTATCCCAATTCTACTAGAAAATTAACAGGTATCCACAAGTCACGCAGCCAGTAACCTCTGATAGAGGATGGGCTCAACTGCCTCGACCACGAAAAGTTGGGCGAATGAAACCCTAAGCAAGGTTGGTGGTTTGTTATAGACACACGGCGCCTAGGCCTTCTTTTCCAAGATCCCAGAATTGGTTCGTGTTGAACAGTTATGTTACGATTTTCAGTTCAGGGTTGCGAATAATTGGGTAAATCAGGGTTGAATGAAGATCACTTGGTTTCATAATTTGTCTTTTTCATAAAGAAATGGTAACACGTCAACAGGTGAAATCAATAGCGTACTGAAAATAAACACAAGTTACACTAGTGATTAGTAGCCAAAGATATGTAACACGCGTAAGACGAGCGTGAGATGGAGTGTGTTATGTAGGCGAGGGAGCAGTGTGGGGTGCCAGGTCTGCTGCCGCTGCCCAGTGAGTGTCGCCACTGGCCGGAGAGTGTGTGTCTGCACTCACTTGTTCTTCAAAACACGTCGTTCTTCTAACTGAGAGGAGGCCATTTTACCCTCGTTTAAATACTCGGTGGGCGCCTGATAACGTACCCTTGGTGCAAGCCAGGCTAGGCCAGCCCAGAAATGCGAGCAGCGGTGCAGAATTTGTGCTTCTGAACCGCAACTCAAATGATACCTACAGCCCCAATAAGTATTGTACAAGCCTATAAATTCGTATGAACGGGGTGATCAATACACCGGACCTAATCACTATCTTCTAACACAAAATAAATTTACGGTACGGCTGTGGAACG
>SDVV010020594.1:0-13292 GCA_016164225.1 Gammarus roeselii | reverse complement strand
TATATAGGTAAACAATCTATTTATATCATATATTAACATACATAACCTATACCTTACGAATAATCCAAAAGCTGTCGTCCGTCCATCTGAATGAGTCACTCGTTGGCCGTAAGCCAGCCGTGCGCCAGCCATGAGCCAGCCGCAAGCCAGCCGTAAGCCAGCCGTAAGCTAGCCGTAGGCCAGCCTTAAGCCAGCCGTAAGGATCTTTGGCCTGTTATCTGACTCACGAAAAGCAAAGGTCCTCAAAAGTAATTAGCTTGGCTGACAAGTAATTAACTCGACCCAAAAGTAATTAACAATCACAATGTACGAGTTACATAGCGGCTAAGTTGGACACCTAGAGTAATTAGATACATCTTAAACATTGCATTGTCTGAATCACTCAGGGCGTTTTGGACGTCATTATAACTACTTTTGAAAAGCAAGCCTGATCTTGCATACAAGTTTTGCGGGAGTAGGAGGTGTGCGTTACAGTGTTGGGTTCCAGTGTAGTGTCACAGTTCGCCCCTTTCCCTTAGTGTATTCTTCAGGGAGCAGAGCCCTGAATTGCCGAACGGGAATTGGAATCGGTGGTTGTAAATAGAAGCTGATAAATGGCAGTCGGCAGCGCCAAAAGGTTCCACTGCCTTGCCTACAGGCGTCGATGGATGCAGGAAAAAAGAACAGCAGGGAATAGCCTCGGGAATGAGCTGTTTGGCGCCCCACAACACCAGCGAATGGCACGAGAAGACTGTGCCGCACAGAACATGCTAATGTCACGTCAAGACTGCGCCCCGCGACACATGCTAATGGCACGTGTAGACAAGGCCGCACAGCATGTACTAATATCACGTCAAGACGGCGCAACATGACTCATAATGGCACGTGAAGGCCATGCCGCACGGCACATGCTTATGACACGTTAAGATAGCGGCGCACGGCTCATGCTAATGATACGTGAAGACGGTGCAGCACGGCACTTATCAATGGCACGTCAAGATAATGATACGAAAAAAAGGCACTTCACAACCCTGCTAATGACACGTCAAGTCGGCACCGTTCGACCCATGCTAGTGGCGCGTGAAAACAGCGCCGCACGACGTATGATAATAGTACTTCGAAACGACGTGCCGCACGATCCATGCTGATAGCACGTCAAGGTGGCACCGCACGAGTCATACTAATGACACATCAGGGCGACGCCAAACGACTCATGCTTATCCCAAGTGGAGAGGAGCCGCACGATGCAAGCTAATGTCACGTGATCGTATTATACTGAAAGCAGGGAAATGATATGCCGATTACGGCCACAATTGGTGTTTTGAAATACGCAAGGATATCTAGATGTTGAAGTTAGTTTTAGAAGTTGAATCTGATATAGTTGCGGTATTTGTAATACAAATTGTGTTCAATAATAGTAAATTGCGCCAATAAAAATTTTTGGATGGTGAACCAAGCTGCGAAACATTGATTAGTTAGTAAAAATTGAGGTTGCCACATTTGGAGTACTCTTCAATTGTTGTGTGCGGAGTCGCGCCTATCAGCCCAGACGGCCAACAGCCCAATCGGTCATCAGCCCAGTTGGCCAACAGCCCGTTCGCCTATCAGCCCAGCGAGCCAGCAGCTGCGTATTGACCAGCCTTATTGCTCACTTCCATTTGAAACAACATACAAGCCTCTCGAACGATGAGTGCTTACACAAAGGCTTCAACTACTGTTGTTTTTGAAACTGCATAATGTTTGTAAACTATGTTTTCAATAATGGAATTTGAATTCGAATTTGACAATTGAAGCGTACTTATCTCTCATACAAGGAAGGGTTCATGTTAGTTAATATTCACAACGGGAGTTTAGAAGCCAGCGATAAACGTACAGGTCTTTTTGTACGGATCCTAGAAGCCAACCATGTCGCTATGATACCCTGTTCAACTCGTGCATGAAAACGTTCAGAAATAATTGGGTAAAAATTAACTTTTTCTGTTCATTTTGTATGCAAGGGATGGATTAAGGCAAAGCAACAGAACATGTGAAATTGTGTTCGGCAAGTATTGGGCTGCAGAATTTATGTAGGCCTGAAGAAGGCGAGATGTATAAATTTACAGACATACACTCTACAATGAAACCACCCGTTGTTGCTTATTATGACTGTGAAAGCATACTTGAGACAATAAATGAGGGAGGACATGTAGTCAATCTCCACAACTTGTGCAGCTACAGTTACGTTTTAGTTGATAAAGATAACAAAATTGAAATGAAAAAAGTTGTGAACTCGACTTCAGTTCCGCTTGAGAAAATAGGGACGAATCTCGGTAAGAATTTATTGGAAGATTAAAATGAGTATATGTCTACTTTGCCCTTGTACCCCGAACCTGTTTTAAGTAAACTAGATGATAAGAATTATTATAGGCATAAGACATGTGAATGTTGTGGCGCTAAATTCGGAGATGGCGATAAAAAAAGGTTCGCCACCACAACCACTTCATCGAGGAAGTCTTGGGGCTACTGGGAAGTGATAATATCCAATTACATAGCGGCTCTGTGCAAAGTTTGTAATTTCAAAATCACCGAAAAACTCAGGTAAATGCCTTATATAGCTCACAACGCGTCTGCATATGACATGAAATTTATTGTACGAGGTCTGGACGGAAAAACTTCTCTAAGTGAAATGTTTTACCGAAGCAGTGACAGGATGTTCAGCATCAGCGTTTCCTTGAATGATGACACATGCAACTTTGATGTCAAGTTTATTAATTCCTCCTCCTTTCTCAACTCGAACTTAGACAGTCTAGCAACAAATCTTAAAGACAGTGGTCATGACATGCCGATCCAGAAATACCATCTTACAAGTCTCGGGTACAATGACCGTGTTTTAGAACTCGCTACTCGAAAAGGTCATTTCTGGTACAAAGCCATAACGTCTGATTCTGTGCTCGATCAAACAGAGATTCCATCGCAGCTATACTTTTATAGTCAACTTAGAGGCAAAGGAATATCAGACTCTGATAATGCAGAGAAGATTGAAATGTGGCAAGCGGTCAACTGAAAGACTTTGCGTGAATACCTGATCATCTACCTTTTACTAGATACGCTGCTACTGGCCGAAGTATTCAAGAAGTTTAGAGAGACAATGACGTGCGACTTCAGTCTGGATCCCGTCCATTTTGTGAGTGCCCTTGGCTTTGCAATGCAAACTGCTCTCTACAAAGGTAAAATGAAACTGGAGCTGGTTAAAGATGCTGATCTTCTTAACATGATCGTCAAAAATACATGCGGTGGTTTTGTGACTTTAACGAAAGGTCTTACAACGATAAACAGTAAACAGTCGAAAACCCTTGATCCTGAACAACCTGTGTCTGCAGCAGCAATTTGGGACTTGAACAGTCTGTATGGAGGAATCCTCAGTGAACCCCTTTTAATTGGGGAAATTCACGAGCTTACACCCGAAGAAAATGAAGCGCGTGACTTCGTAAACGCAGACTGTTTAGGTGAATACACGCATATCGTGTGTATTGATGCTCGAGTCATTGCCGAAGCTGCACGGAAAATGGACGAGCTGCCACTGTTCCTACATCATAAAAACATGAGCTTGGATGATGTTTCCCCTTCACGAAAAATCTCTTGGAAAGGTCCACCTATTTCAAAAACAGGAAACGGGCAGATCGTAAGCTGATTGCTAATCATTTACCACAGACGGATTACCTCGTTTCACTGAAATTGTTGGAAGTGCTCCTCGAGAAAGGGATGGAAGTAATCAAGAATCATCATATTTTTCGATGTAAACAAGAATCCTGCTTCAAAATTTTTATTCAAAATAATAAACAAAATCGTCAGGAAACCACTAATTCATTCGAAAAGTAATTATATAAACTGCTTAGTAATGCAGTGCCAGGGAAACTACTCTTCACTACTGTTTAAGTCTAGAGGAAAAAGTTGTATGTACAGCTGATAAATTCAGAAAACACGCTGCCAATCCGATCCTAAAAAACTGCTACTTCATCGTCTCCGAAACAGTCATCATGATCCTAAAGTATTAAAAACGTCTGAATGGTTCACGTACTTCAAGTTTGATTCTACGTGCTTGAGAAAGCCAAAGCAAAAACCTACAGCTTTTTCTATGATGCTGTAAAACCCCTCTATGGTGACAGCGTCTCACTCATCTATTACGACACAGACTCGTTGCTACTCCAGTTCAAAGGCGTTGACGATATTGGAACCGAAATGCGCAAATCTCCCTGACCGAACACATTGACTTTTCCAACTATCATAAAGATCATCCCTTGTACGATGAAACAAAGAAAGGTCAACTGGGAATACTGAAAAGTAAAACAGCCAACGACTATCCAGTAAAAATTATCTGCCTGCAACCAAACGCTACAGTTGGCTTTTATACTCAGACACGACATAATCAGCTGCTGCAAGGTGTCAATGTTCAGACACAAGCCAAAATCAGACATAAACAGTACAGAGACATTTACAATCAGAAATGCTACTCACACTTTGAAACCATACACAATATTCGCGTACAAGCATACCAGCTTCAAACTGTTCGGCCCGTTAAAAAATACCTGAACAAGTTTGAAGATAAACGATGCTATGTCGACGCGTGTACGACTCTTGCCTATGATTATCCAGACATTTCCAAACAAACAACTGAAGTTAAACCTACCGTCTCTAAAAAACAGGAAGCTATGTATCATGAAGGATGATGATGTTAATGTTAGCATAGATTTAACTTGGAAGAGACATAAGCCTGCCGAAACCGTCTTTGGCGAGTACACTAACGATGAAAGCACATCCACGTTTTCAGGTTTTATTTTGTAAATATTTTAATCCAAAGATTTTATTATTAAGATGCTGTTGTAAATAGGTTGATTGTAATTATGTAAATATATACTTATAAGCTTGAACACGCTTTTCATTGCCCATCTAGTCAGAGTATATATATTGAAGTCTGCAAGCGCATTTTTGTCAGTGTGTTGTTAGACCCGGTGCTGGAATATCATCATGCAGGAAACTGACGACTTTTACGTCTATGTCTCATCTCTGGGCAGCACACAAAATAATACATCTTCAAGTAACACTAACAACATTTATCCAGGAATATAGCTACAGAAAGAGTGGGGCGCAGGACTTCGAGAAGTATTCTCTAATGACTGGTTCAAGATAAAAAAACGATAACGAAAACACCATTCGATTCTATACAGCTTATTTCAATGATACAGCTGAAAGAAACGAGCATAAAATGCCTTATTTGTCCCTAGCGAAAATGGCAATACAATAGAAGAACACATCTCAGAGCTAGAAATCTTTGAAACACTTTAAAACACTTTATTACCACATCTGTTTACAATTTGTATGCTACAAATGAACATCAACCGAGCAAATTATAAACCTGATAACATGTTTGTAAGATTTTGTACAAATTGTGGGCCCGAAGAAGCAAATATGCTTTTAGGGCAACCTACCTAGACCTAAACCTATCCTAACAGTTACCTCCTAACTTAAGTTACGTCCTGGACCTAAATCTTTTCTAGAAAAGTATCGAAAATCCACAATAATATTGATGAAGTACTAAAGATAACATTGTTCACGATGAATTTGATACGAAAACGCTCGGACAACTGTAAGTAGTTATAAGTACCGCGAAACGCGGATTTTTGACTTGGACAATGTAATGGTTAGGATGTATCTAATTACTTTGGATGTCCGACTTAGCCGCTATGAAACTCGAACATTGTAATTATTGATTACTTTTATGTCTAGTTAATTACTTTTATGCAAAGTTTATTACTGTTGGGGACGTTCGCTTTTCGTGAGTCAGATAACAGGCCAAAGAAGCTTACGGCTGGCTTACGGCTGGATTACGTCTGTTGTACGGCTGGCTTACGACTGGCTTACGGTTGGCTTACAGGCGGTGCAAACGGACGGGCCTAAATTGGGTAGGTTTTATGTTTTGAACATTTTAATTTATTGTTTATTGTATTTATATATGTTTTTATTTTTTAGATGGCTGAAATGGGGTACACTTGGTCATTAACTGTTGCTCATTATATATATATATATATATATATATATTCGTTTCTGGTAGGAATATTGTTATAACACATTTCTGAAGGTGCGGGGTGCGGTAGAGGACCATCAAGGCAAAAAGTTGGATGAGCTTTGGAAAAATAGGTGAGATTGCTCTTACCTGTTATTTGAATTGCTTACATCATTTCCGTAGCATGATTGCTAGGTTTGAGTGTGTATATCATTATATATTTATGTCTGGTTAAGTGATTCTATATATTTTTTCTGTACATATATGTTTGTATTCGTAGCTAGTAAGGGTATAATGACTCATTTGGTGGTTGGGGGTTCGTAGCGGTTGGATGCTTAGTTAAAGCCAGTTGGTTGAATTTGGGGCAGTATTTTATGTTTTCCATCTTTTTATATCATATGTATATAATTCTATATGAATAGTATGGTATAATAGTTTGGTAGTTGACGGGTTGATGTATATATTTCTTAGGATGCAGTAGCTTCGTTACGAGAATATATCTACCTCATAAAGCATTATCCAGTTTTGAACCATATATATCGGTGTTACCATGTATCCGTATGTTGCAGATGGTCCGTTATCAAGCGTACGAGACTGTTCGGGTAGTCTTATCTCGATTTTTTTGTACAGCGAGTATCGGTTGGATGCCATATAGCGAGAGTAGCTAGACGATATGGATTAATTGTAAGTTATTATATTGTGTTATGTATACTTAGTAATGTACGGTTGATATATGTTGAATTTGTATTGTTTTCGGAATTTTAAATAGTTATCTCATACACTTATCTGATTTTTCAGGATATTTTAGGTTTGCATCTTCCATGTAGCACAATTTTTCAGGTTTAATTGTTCGGTCATTGCATAATTTTGGTATTTTATGTATACATAAAACATTCTGTTACGATGAAACCGTGGTTTCTTTAGCTAAATAAAAATTAATTTAACCCTGTTTTGGTCAGAGTTGGAGAATAATTTCAGCTGATTTCCATATACTATTGCGTGTTCGTGTAGATGTATTCCACATCATTTACTAAATGTTTTAGTTATGTAAATCAGTCGCATGACTTAGCAACTTATTCACGTTAGTTGTTTGGTTGGTTACATGCTATTTTTTCTCGAGTATGTCATGATTTTTAATGTATGTCTTGAGTATGGTAGAGAATTGATCTTCTTGCTTTATTATAACTCTGGTTTTTTGGTATATTTCATTCAGTTTTGTATGTTCTCTGTACAGTTTTCATCTCCGATGAAAGGTCTTGGGTATTTTTGTACAAGTATAGGAATATGAGGATGTATTACGTTTGTATCTGCAATGTAGAACGTTATTTCAGGTGTAATATAGTTATATGTTGTACATTTGTAGTGTTTGATATATCTTTTCACATCCTGGTACAATGTTTGACGTAGATATTAAGGATATAGAAGTTTCGATTTGTTACAAACTTGGTCTTGTGGTTATCTTATTGTATGTTTATTGTTGGACCATACTTAAATGTTTAGGAGTAGTTAGAGAGTCCCCTGGGCAAAAACTCGTTGCGTTTACGTTTATTTGTAAAAGTAGACCGATTTTACCTTGATGGATACCCTAGTGTATGACAATTTTTATGATTAATTATAGCACAGTAGAGAATTACTTAGTTATTTTATTTTTGTTGTATGATTTTTCAACGATAATCATAAGAATATATGTTTAAGAGGTGTAAATCCGTACTGCATCATTGTGGTATTTTATCATTAAACCCTAGCAAATATATAGTTTACCGTTTTAAAAATCGATTTACTGGATGAATGGTTCCTGGTGTAGATTCGCTTTTCACACTTTTTGGTAGTCATTTGGAGTTCATCAATGTTCAATGGGAATTTGTAAGTTCTTGTTGATGTCAGTCTTAAGTTTCATGGGCTTGTTAGAGAGGTTATGTGACAAGCTGCTGATCGTTGTAGGGATTTACTTAGGTCATCAGTGAACAGATGCCCAGATTTGTATGGCCACACTCTTTGAGACTCATGTCAGGCCCATTCTTGACAACTGTATCTGTGTATTGGTTCTTGGTTATGTCCAGGATGTGACTTTGCTTGACGTTGTTCAGAAATGATGGACATAACAGATGGATGGTATGTCTGAGGTATTGTACCATGACTGGATGTTACCTCTAAATTTGTTATATATCAGTAGTAGATTGCTGAGAAGGGACCTAGTAAAACATTGTAGAGTTCGTTGTTATTACACAGTGGGCTTCGATTTTCTCCTACTAGAGGCATAGCATCAGTTAGGTCGAGGAATGTGTTATAGATTTGAACGGATACCGTAGTATTATTACTTTATTATGCCTGAACTCAGTTTGTTTTAAATGTCATACGTTTTTTCGGTATGGCTGTTATGTTTGTATACGATCTTAGTCATGAACCAGATCACGTGGGATATTAGAGTAGGCTTTATCATCTGGGTGTGGTAGGACACACTGAATATTATTTTAATCTTTGTCGGTTATGGTGGAGTAACTAATCTTATTTAGCTATTTTACATTGTCATTATACGATTTGAACGGTTATCATAGGAAGAGAACTTCATTAGGTATACGTTCTCCTAATTTGATGAAGTGTTGGGTATAATTTCGTTTAATTGGATGTAGTGGTTCAAAATTTGGTATATTCCTACCTCCTGATGTTGGATATGTGGTACTGTTTTGAGTTGTCTTGGAGAATCAGTACTAGATTTGTGTAGAGTGTTAGTGTTGAACTACTCCATTAGTTTAATGTAAATCTCAATTATGTATTTACTAGATAATCATTCCCACATTTCTTACTTTTATAAATGTTTGTTCACCGTTTGCTGCTTGTGCAGTTGGAAAATTGTCGATTAATTCAGGCTTTGTTATGAGATTTTCTTCCAATTCAGAATACCTGACTTATTCGAGCATCCACTTTATCCAGTCAATCATTTTTCACTATGGGTTTGTGATTTAGGGGCTGTAAAGCTAACCCATCCTAACCTAACCTGACCTGTTCCAACCAAAAATTGAATATTTTTTCCGTTTTAATGCTTATTTTAAGTATTTTCTTCATTGATTTAAGCTTTAATCATCTCAAACCTCTCCACTTGGCTCTATAACTCTACCAATCTATAGCGGATTGTGTGCCTACATATGTATATCATTTTTCACTTTGCTTGTTACAAGTCCAGTAATATCAATTAGTTTCAAGTTATGTTAGGTGATCGCTCGTCAGTCAACCATAGAGTTCAAAACGATTATGTAAGCTTGCCGCATATGTCAGTGATTGTTATCGGTGATAAAGCGTTAGCAAGTTTTATGTATGGTTTAACTATTAGAACAAGATTTTTGTTGTAATGTTGGATTAGTTGCTCCTACCATTTCCGTCTATTATAATGATTATTTAATAAATCCACTCTGACATTTTAATATAGTTTTGTGATGTAAGGTCCGCAATCAACCAGATCTAGGATATGTCTAACGTACATAATTAGCAAAATATATATCAATGTACGACAACATAGATCACGTATCAATGAATGCAAAAAGGGTTGTCATACACAGTCAGATGTAATAAACCCTAGGCAACATATCCAACTTGACCAATAATTATATATTTTCACTCAAGTTTGATGGTTATGTATGATATTTAGTCATTATTTTGCGCGATGTACATATCAAATCACTCCACATTTTTATATTTTACGTAGTTTTCTTAATTATCACACACCATGTGGCTTATACAGGGTCGTTTACGGCACTGTGCCGGCACATGTGCCGGCACACAATGAATACATACAGGGTCGTTGACGGCACTGTGCCGGCACATGTGCCGGCACATGTGCCGGCACAATGCACATATACAGGGTCGTTGGCGGCACTGTTCTGGCACATGTGCCGGCACAATGCATAAATACAGTGTCGATGACGGCACCTGTGCCTGCACTGTGCCTTCACCATGTACACACATACACACATTTGCACAAATAAACAGGCTCGTTCACCGTCTGTAACATTTTTCTTCTGATCTGTGATGGGATTTAATAAATATCCATATCAAAGCACTCCACACGGTTCTATTTTACGTAGTTTTTTTATATCCCACCTCATGTACGCATATACAGGGTCGATGCCGGCACTGTGCCGGCACCATGTAGGCATTTACATGGTAGCACCTGTGCCGACACATGTGCCGGCACAATGTAGGCATATACACACATTTGTACGCATATGCAGGCTCGGTTAACATCTGTAGCATTTGACCTTTGAGCTGTGATTTCAATTAGAATTTAAGGCCCTTGCTTTTGTTACAAAATATTTAATGTGGATCAGCTTCATGTCATGTTAGGTTGAAAGAACTAATCATCCCAACTTAACCTAACCTATTCTAACCAAGAATTCTGTATTATCGATCGACTTTTCATGCTTACATATGATTTTTTTCAGTGATTTGGGATATGTGCATTACAAATATCTCCACTTGACTCTACATTTTGGTTTGTCGTCTGCAGTTTTGATAAACACTTCCAATTTTGACCTAGCAAAGTTCATCCATTTTTCATATGTAAATTACATCGTTTGTTTGATTGTTATAGCAATTTCTTATGATTCTTGACTTTTTTGACACAATTCTACAACACTTTTACATGATATTCACACCCATCAAAACCCTACCCTAACCTGTCCTTATGTATGTTATTCAGTCATTGATATATACATATGAAGCCCTCCACACGACTATAAATATCACTTCAACATATATTTTATTTACTTCGTTGTCACTCTCGACCCATATTGGTTAGCAAAGAGACCCCATTTCAAACTTAGATGGATTAAATATTACAAGTATATCATATTTGTACCCAGTTTCATACAAACGAACACAAGGTCTCACACTATGTTTTCTTATTTTACTTCAATATCTCCTGGCATTACATCCTTTGGCGACTTGCACGTCTGATTTGACTTTTCTTTCCTATAATTTATATATTCCTGACGATGACTTCGTTTCAGATGTCGCCACACATTCCTGGTGGATTTATGTTCATTCAGTTTTAGTTCTTTTTGGCAAAGAATGCAGACCCCCATCACCCCATTACTGTACATCCAACCCTACCCATTATCACTGTTTCTTTCAGTTTCCTCTCAAAATCCTTCATATACTCCATCATATCTTTGATACGAATACCGAAGGCTGTTCCATTTCCGTGAGTCCACAAATGTATTGTTTCGTATTCGTGATCTTTGATTATTCGAATCTTCTCCAATTCAAAGTACTGTCGGTCTTCATCTGGAAGAAATTGTTGCATTCGGAACAGACTTCCTTCTGTTCTTAGGTAGAATTTATTTTCCAATACCTCAGCTTTATTTCACTTGTGAAGGTTTTTTTGCTTGGATCATATCAATTTCGAGATTTACCTTCTTATTTTCTTTGAACTCTGTTACATACGAAAAAAATATGTATCGACATCAGTCACCCAAATCCTGCATTTTATTCTTCATCCATTTATTAATAATTTTTCCCACTCTTAAGATTCTTGTTCTACGCATTTGTAGAAAAATTTTATGTTCAACAGTACTAAATACTTGTTCGAACCAAGCCATATCATCATCGGAGATTTTTTCATCCAACACACGTGAAAAAAAATTGAGACATGAACATTCATTTTGTTTATTCAAGTACGACACGTACGTCTCTACTTGATCGTAACGTAACACTGACTCCAATCTCGGTATGCAGATGACTATTATAATTGGATTTTATGGTTTTTTTTTGGGCAAAACATTAGGCCTAACGTTGCTCACATAGGTCATCAACTGTACATGTATATGCATTTGTATAGGGCTGTGTACGTATGTGCATGTGTATGTTCATGCGTGTGTACGTGTTACATGAGTCACAAGAAATTTATAACAAAAATTTAATATTAAAAATGTCAATAATATTTCAAATTTTGAGAAATAACACAGCCAAGATGTATAGACATAGACATACAGCCGTTTCCCCCTAGTTAGGGGGGTGGCTAAATTAGGCAGACCCAGAGGGGGGAGGAGCCCAATATCCCCGCCACAAGACCGCCGTGTCCCTACCAAGGCTCGAACTCGCGACATGCAGCACCAGAGGCTGACACTGCAGTCGGATACGCTAACCACTCGGCCACGGCGGTTAACATTCGGCCACGGCGGTTAACACTTCAATATACCGACTTGGCTCTGTTATCCCTCAAAATTTGAAATATTATTGAAATTTTGAATTTTAATTTTTTGTTATACATTTTGTTTAACTCATGTGCCACGTGCTTACGCACGAACATACACATGCAAATTCGTACACAGCCCTATACACATGCATATACATACACAGTTGATGACCTAGGTGAGCAAGGTTAGGCCTAATGATTTGACAAAAAAAATGAAATCGCATTAAAATAGCTAGCTGTATACCGATATTGGAGTCAGTGTTACGTTGAGATCAAGTGGAGACGTACGTGTCGTCCTTGAATTAACAAAACAAATGTTCACGTCTCAAAAATTTGTTTACGTGTGTTGGATGAAAAAATCTCCGATACTGATATGGCTTGGTTCCAACAAATATTTAGTACTGTTGAAAATAACATTTTTCTACAAATGCGTAGAACAAGAATCTTAATAGCAGAAAACTGGCACTGTACCGGCACATGTGCCGGCACAGTGCCGTCAATGACCCTGTATATATGAATTGTGCTGGCACATGTGCCGGAACAGTGGCGCCAACGACCCTGTTTAAGCTTACATGGTGTTTGATAATAAAAAAATACG
This sequence comes from Gammarus roeselii, assembly GCA_016164225.1. Classification (NCBI taxonomy): domain Eukaryota; kingdom Metazoa; phylum Arthropoda; class Malacostraca; order Amphipoda; family Gammaridae; genus Gammarus; species Gammarus roeselii. Next base: position 485 of record SDVV010020594.1, on the reverse strand, counting down.
TGAAATAGAGCAATGTGGAGTGATTTGATATGAACATCGCACAAAATCATGACTGAATATCATTTATAACCATCAAAATTGAATTTACATATATAAATATTTTTCAAGTTGATTAGGTTGCCTAGGGATTATTGAATCTGGCAGTGTACGGTAACCCTTTATGCGTTCATTGATAATTGATCTATGTTGTCGTACATTGATATATATTTCGCTAATTATGTGCGTTAGACATATCCTAGATCTTGTTGATTGCGGACCTTACATCACATCATTATAATAGACAAAGATGGTAGGAGCAACAAATCCAGCATCACAAAAAAAATCTCATTCTAACAGTAGAACCATACACAAAACTTGCTAACGCTTCATCACCCATAACAATCACTGACATTTGGGGCAAGCTTACAGAACAGTTTTGAACTCTACACTCTACTAACGAGCGATCCCCTAACGTTACATGAAACTGATCGATATCACTGGACTTG
>SDVV010020593.1:0-13293 GCA_016164225.1 Gammarus roeselii | reverse complement strand
ATTGCAATGGTAACATGATTTAATTGCAATGGTAACATGATCTAATTGCAATGGTAACATGATCTAATTGCAATGGTAACATGATCTAATTGCAATGGTAACATGATCTAATTGCAATGGTAACATGATCTAATTGCAATGGTAACATGATCTAATTGCAATGGTAACATGATTTAATTGCAATGGTAACATGATCTAATTGCAATGGTAACATGATCTAATTGCAATGGTAACATGATCTAATTGCAATGGTAACATGATCTAATTGCAATGGTAACAGGATCTAATTGCAATAGTAATAAGACAGATTGTATGCTCACAGGATAAACACATTCCAATGAGCCATTGAAATTTGTCTTAGTTATAAAGGTGCAGTGCGAGATTAAAGGAAGTGAAAGTATATGAAACAAAGGAAAAACAAAGTGACGGAATGACACAAATGAACAACAAGCAGCTGACATGGCAAATCGCATAGAGAAAACAAAAAATACCGGTTCAAAAAATGTTCCACGCACTAGTTCAAACTAATATAACTTTAGTTAACGTTTATAGGTACTTATGCTGCTACTCGTTCTTACATGCAGCAATCGAATACCAAGTTTTAGCAGCCTTGTTTTTGACAACCAGTTGGTGTTGTGTTGATGAGTGATGGTGAATTGGCATATCCGTATTGTTACGAAGATTATACATCAGGTTATGTCTTACGAAATAATTTTATAAATGTATGTTAATTGATTCGAAGTTTTGTAAACTAACTCTGAAGGCGGAAAGGTTTATGATGTGACACAGTGGGAGAATATTCATTGACAAACGAGAGGCGACGTGTGGTCACGTCTGCTAGCATGTGACAGTGTTCTAATGACAGGCTTTTGACTGAGAATGATAGATTTTAAGTTCATTTTGTAGGTAGAAGCATACACGTTTATACAATAAACCAGGAATATATGAATAAGGCAGTATAAAATACATTTTGCAAAAGATGCTAGACCATTGCGAATTTGATATAGGAGGCCACACAAATTGGATCATTCCCCAGCAACAAAAAGGACGTGATTTTTCCAGTTAAGTCTGTGGTCTACTGTTACATTGTGAATCTAGGTTTTTTCAACATATTCGCCGGTTGACCTTTTAATTTGATTTGAGCTGTGTTAGAAATGGGAATGTTCCTCAAAAAATATCATAACGTGCGACTAGTCGAAGTTTACGCGTCAACTAATTTGATGAGAACGAGATTGAAATATGAACCAATTGGTTATTGATATTACTAACAGTTCAGTTTAAAAAAATCGGTTGAGTGTACTGTAGTATCATCGGCAAAACGAACAAAGGATAACCTGTTGCTAGGGTTTACAATGTTATAAATCTAGATAAGGAAAGCAAAGGTCCAAGGATCGACCCTTGCGGTACAACTATATTAAGCGTATTTACAGATGATGATCGTTTATTCCAACTCACTGTGTGTTTTCTATCAATAAGATAACTTTTTATCCAATTTGTGTCAATGCAACCAACACCAAATGCCGTAATTTCACTACCGCAATTTCATGGATCACACAATCGGAAGCGTTGCTGAGGTCCATAAAGGTTGCAACACTGACTTTCCGAATAGTAAATCCATGAACAACATCACCATAAATTCTAATAAAGCATGTTCTGTATACTCAAAAGTCTAGAAGCATATTGATTTTACCCAAGTAGGTCATTAGATACACGGTGGGAATAAATCAAGTATAAAACACTTATTCCAAAAGTTGGCTTATGACGGGCAAGATAGTTTCCAAAGTCGGTTTTGCTTTTATTTTCATAAATTGGACTCGTTTTCGCGATTTTGAGTGTATCGGGAGGAACTCCCTGCTGAAGTGGCTTGATGGTGGATTTGATCAAGGAAGCAGGCTACAACAATAACAGAGATTGCCTCAAGTACATTCGTTGATATGCTATCCCAGCCAGTGCTGCTACTATTTTTGAAACCTGTTATGATAGCTTTTACTTCGTTCTGGTCCACACTGGGTTAAAGCTTGACTGTTCGGGGATTGCATTCTCTAAATAATGTTCATAAGAGATGTTGTTGCTAATAATAGATTTACTTAGGGTACCAGGTATATTATTGCAAATTTTTTTGAGGGCATTTGAAATCGTTTATGGATCAGTGATGACCACACCACCAGTAATAATTAAATACGAATTGCTCTGTTCATTTTTTCCAAAAATGTTACTAACGATTTTGCATACTTTTGTTGTTGTTGTGTTCGGAGACTAAGACGCGAACTATGCATCGACTGTACTAGAACCTAACAGCTGGGTACTTAACTATGCATCGACTGCACTAGAACCTGACAGCTGGGTACTTAACTATGCATCGACTGTACTAGAACCTAACAGCTGGGTACTTGACTGTGCATCGACTGTACTAGAACCTAACAGCTGGGTACTTAACTATGCATCGACTGTACTAGAACCTGACAGCTGGGTACTTAACTATGCATCGACTGTACTAGAACCTGACAGCTGGGTTTTAACTATGCATTGACTGTACTAGAACCTGACAGCTGGGTACTTAACTATGCATCGACTGTTCTAGAACCTGACAGCTGGGTACTTAACTATGCATTGACTGTACTAGAACCTGACAACTTGGTATATGCATCGACTTTACTAGAACCTCACACTTGGGTACCTAGGTTTGCATTAACTGTACTAAAACCTGACAGCTGGGTACTTAACTATGCATCGACTGTACCTAGGTTTGCATTTCTTCATTTCTTCAAACTCCCCCCCCCCCCACTGACTACTCACCTGATTCCAAAGATGTCACTGACATGATTGATGGGCTGCTGTTCATGCGTTCCCAGGATTGGGTGAAGTCGATAGTGAAAAACAGCGTGTGAATGTCCGAGCCGCCGCTGATGTGAGATTCAGATAAAAAAATAATTGTGATTCAACTTCAGATGGGGGTTCGTCTTTTTTGTAATGGGAACCTTGCGTAAGGAGACAAGGTTAGAGAAATTATTGGTCGAGTCCTTGCAGGAGATGCAAATATGAAGGAAACTGAGTTGAAGGAAGGCCGTATAGGATGCTGAGACTCTTAAATTGGGCTGGAATTATTTGATGAATGACCGTACAGGCCAATTTAGTGCAACACCAATTACAGCACACGAACGCGTCCAATTGCCTCTCCTCCCCTCGCCAATAGGAGAGCCTCCTCAACAGTTTCCCTTCCAACAGCCTATAATTATTAGCCCCACCTCGAGGGCTAACCTTATAATTCGGCAGGAAATTATGTGGCGTCGTATTAGATTAGTTTTCTGTATAGATGATACCTGGCCTGGGATCACTTCTAGCTGTATGGCAGCCTGGTGGTGGTGGTAGGGGAGCTACCGTAGTGAACGATGGTGTCAAGGTAGAGTCTGCGGCTAAGGAGATTTATGTGGCTGCGGAGATTGCGTTAGCTGTGACCATTATGATGTAATAGAAAAATGGTCGCTCCACTCTACGAAAATCTGTTTCTTGCCCTGATAACAATACAGGTTACCGGCCAGTCACGCTTCCCGGGCCCTGAAATCAAAAACTCGAGATAACTACGCCACGGATTATTATTATTATTATTATTAAATCATTAAATTCCATCGTCTGGCAATGGGTTTTCAATACTTAGGTATAATACATCAAACTTAGTTTTTAAATGCGAAACGAGAGATAAAGTAAATTCGTGACAGCGCATCTGTCGGCGGCCGGTTTGTGGCTACATCATGTTTCAAAACATGATTCACAATATATGTTATTGAAAATCTTAAAAAAATCATGTGCATGAGTTTGATAAATCAAAAAAGAATACATCGCAACTCATCTCTATAGTGCTGCTGGCTCGCCTACATCGAACTGAATGGAATTCACAATATACCATCATACATGTACACATACCAATACACATTCAAATGTGCACACGACTACCTACATACATGGATGACGGAAAGTGTAATACACATTCATATGTGCACACACCTGCCTACATATATGGAAGACAATCAGTTTAATACGCATTCACATGTGCACACACCTACCTACTTACATGGATGACAATTAGTATAATACACATTCCTATGTGCTCTTACCTACCTACATATATGGGTGAACAATCAGTATAATACACATTCATATGTGCACACACCCAACTACTTGTATGGATGACAATCTGTATAATACACATTCATATGTGCACACACATACCTACATATATGGATGACAATTAGTATAGTTATTAAATTATTATTAAAACTTTTACATCAATCATCTGGCAATGGGTTTCATTTTCAAAATAGTACACATAAAACTTATTGTTGTGAACACTATTTGAATTAACGTAAACGAAAATACAATTAGAAATTTGCCGCTGGATCTGATTTCATGTGACAGATTGTATATTAAAATATTATAATAAATGATCGACAGCCAACTTCTTATTTGAGGTAAGAATCAGGAATGCCTGGCACGAAATCATGGGGTGGGGCGATCACGAAATACATGGGGTCGGGAAAATTACGAAATACATAGGATTGGGAAAACCGCCAACACATGGGGCAAGAAATCCTGAGAACATGGGGTTGAGAAGTCGAAATGCGCTAACACATTGCAAAGATGGAGTAAGATATGAATACTAAAGGGTTGAATAGGTGACATAAATTGTACATAAAATATATACATAGCACTGGATATACATATTTCATGACAAAATACGCTAACATATTGTGAAGATGGGTATAATACATTGTATGAAATAATGAAGTGGTGAGTAGACTACATAAGTTATTCATAAAATATATACATATCACTGAAATATATACACTGCATGACCGCTAGGAAATGATCCGATGATTGACGATCAGAATAATTCGATACTGGAGTACAGAAACCGAATTAATATACTGCTGTTATAGAAGATGAAGCACAATATTGTAAGTGGCTTTTCTCTTGTCAGGTCTTCACTACTCGTGTCTTGTCTCGGCTACTCGTGTCTTGTCTCAGCTACTCGTATCGTCTCGACTTGTCCTGCATTCTCTAAACTTGTCTGGTCTCATCTGAGCATATTATGCCTCAACTTGTCTTATCTTGTAAAACCTGTCGTGTCTGCCTCAACTTGTCTGGTCTCATCTTAGAATGTTATGCCTCAACTTGTCATATCTTGTAAAACCTGTCGTACCTGCCTCAACTTGTCTGGTCTCATCTGGAATGTTATGCCTCAACTTGTCTTATCTTGTAAAACCTGTTGTCTGCCTCAACTTGTCTGATCTCATCTGGGCATATTATGCCTCAACTTGTCATATCTTGTAAAAGCTGTGCGTCTGCCTCAACTTGTCTGGTCTCATCTGTGCGGTCGGTATTTATTTTAGCACTTTCTTTTTATTCGACCGTTTTGATTTAAACTTCATATATTTATTTTAATGTCTTTACCTTTTTCATCTTCTGAGACTGGAATCGTAAGCCTTTAGACCTAATACCACAATGATCCAGACTAAGGATTTGGGAGGCACCTTTATGTACTTCATTTGTAATTAGTTTGTATGATTTACCTTTCGGTTTTCAATTAAATGACGCCATCTTGCCTTTGGCCATCGTCTTCAATACTGTCACGTATATGGTGTAGCTGCAGTTGCTAAAACTAACTACATCTAGAGTATCCTACCTAAGAAGGAGTTAGTATAGGCTGCCAAGAATCCTACTTAGCTACAATACTTCTAGTCGTTGGGTGTCTTAATCTAAAACTTAGCGTCGTTTTGAAGTATTGGGAACATTCTTAGAGACCTTATCCGCTTGGTCGGAGCTTCGCACCACACGTCCGCCCTGCACTGATTTCAAAACACAACCCTCGGATTTTGGGGAACCCGCTCGGCGGCAACACGCCATCTAGCGGCCGCTTGGTGCGGCCTACCCGCTTACATTGCTCCGACCACGGTTTAACGCTTCCACTCCAAAAATTATATGTAGCTACTGTACTATAATAATCCTCATTGTCTCGTATGTAGATTTTTACCTTCAACGTTACTTATTTGCATTACTTCATTTTCTTTGACATGTAGTACTTCAATGTTATTTATTTACACGTCTAGAATGATTTGAGAGGAAGGAATCAAACACAGTGGTTGATAGACCGGAGATGGGGAGAGTAGGGGTTTCTACCCTCTTCACCTCAGGAATGCCAACCGAAATGACGACCAGACTTCCTCTACGAATCGAACACACACATAGGTTTGCAATGGAATGTCTTAGTTGGCAGGGTATGAGAAATGTTTCCCACAATCTGGGCATATTATGCCTCAATTTGTCATATCTTGTAAAACTTGTCGTGTCTGCCTCAACTTGTCTGGTCTCATCTGGGCATATTATGCCTCAACTTGTCATATCTTGTAAACGCTGTGCGTCTGCCTCACTTGTCTGGTCTCATCTGGGCATATTATGCCTCAACTTGTCATATCTTGTAAAACCTGTGTATATGCCTCAACTTGTCTTGTGTCTTCTCCCGTCGACAATCTCCTGAAGATGTAGTCAAAAGATTCTTACATATTTGAAACCTTGATGTACCTTTTATCAAGTCCATTGTCAACATGATTATCAGAGGAATTTATGTGGTCCAATCTATTTGTGTGGAGTGCTTATAAGGTAAGCTCTCATTATATTGTCAGGCTATAGTGTTATGTAGTGAATTTAAGCTAAGTGCTTTCACTCATATCCAGCATTAAAAAATGAATTGCATCAATATATAGCCTCATTGGAGTGATGCAAAGGTATCCTCGCAAATGTTTATCGAGTAACGAATTCAATTTTGCAGTGGATGAGGCGAGGAAGGGACCTTTGCCAGACTCTACCACCGTTTCAAGAGTGGATTCTGTTACGTCAAAAGAAGAGCTTTCGGGAATCTCTGAGGACTCTTCCTCCTCAGTCGCCTCCAAAGCTAACCCTTTACCAGCTACCGGCGGCACTCCAGAGCATCCTGCAACCGGGGCTCCTTCCCTACCCCAGCGGCGGCCCAGCGGGGGTGTCCCCAGTGCCCTACAGGGCTCCATCGGCCCCCACGGCGTCACAGGCATCATAGTGGGTCCTGGCAGTCAGGCAGCAGCCCCGCAAGCTCAAGTGCCAATGACCAAGTCTCCGCAGCTGGGAGCGGGCATGACGCCACAACAGATGCAGCAGTACCATCAACAACAGCAGCAACGGTTCCACCAACTCCAACAGGCGCAGTACCAGCAGCACGGCGCCCCCAGTCCTGCGTCCAAAGATTTTCTCTCCAACATGGGCCTCGAGTTCAATGACTTTGCCCATCAGACCTCCAGCCTTTTCAGTGATATCTTTGGTAAGTTGATCGAAAATATTTGTTTCCTGTCTAGTCGTAGTTAGATGAGTCTATCTAGGAATAAATGATTTGATACACTGCCCATACTTCAAACATCTATTTACCGTATTGCTGTTTTCAATATTTCCTAGTATTTGCATGTTCCACTTGCTATGCTCGTTTCTTCAATCGATTATTATTTGCATATCGAATTTCTCTCCTTTACTTTGTATTGTATCATAACGTGCCGCGTTGTGCATGTTTCACTTAAGCGTAGAAGAATGGATATTATTGTTTGCGATGTATTTCTGATTTTTCTAAATGTATTTTGCAGTGCCTTTCCTAATTTTTATTTGCATGGTAATAGAACAGAACACCTGCAATCGTTCACAAGATTCCGTCATTTTAAACTATATTCTTGAAGCAATTACTCTCGAGCCTTGTAACTCAACAGCTACTTCTGAGCATCCTGAGGACAAAAAACAGTGCGGAGAACCTGCCATCACTGAAGCAACGTCACCTTGTTGCACAGAAAACAACGAAGATCACTCTCGTAATACTGTCTGTTGGCAAACGCGAAGCTCACCAACTGATCATTCTCTTGACGAGTCTAATTTCAAGAACCGTTCTAATATTAAGGATGAAATTCAATCCATCGAAGGCTCTCGACTACAACTACAAATGTGCGATACTTCTTGTAAGGAGGGGAAATATGGGTTGAGCGAGGCTTCCAGTTGTGGCAATGAGGCATGCGATGTTGAGGTTAAAGAACACCTTCTGATAACACATTCTCTGAACAAAAATGCTCTTTCCGGAGATACAAGCACCATTGATATTGCCGTTTGCCATTGTAACGAGCGCGTACTAAATGATGAAACGATTTCAACGAATTGGAGCACTCACGATTGTGATCACAGTCATCCTGCTTGCAAAAGTTCTGTAAATAGAGCTATCACGAGAAATGATACGGATGAGAACGGTCCTGATGTTGGGGCCAGTGTTAATGGCTACCATGACGATGCATTGATAGTAGAATGCGACGAAAAACTTTCAGCGGCTGATAAGTTGTCACCGGTGAAGTGGCATAGCACCGGAAGTGATGACCTTCATGACCTCGTTGTAGTACCAAAAGACGGTCCGTCATTTGCGAGTTTGATAACCGAACTTGCTGGTCAACGAGATCTAACCAAGAAAGGACATCAGGATGATTTCAGATGTGACAGCACAGATCTGTTTGATGCTGAGGAAGACCAGACATTACTTAAATTGCTTTCTCTTCGTAGCAAGGATCCAAATTTTGAAAAAAGAACAGAAGCACTTGACAATTCACAGAAGATGAGTATTGGATCGAACTCCTCCTACGAAGACACCCGTAACGATTTACAATACCAAATTACACAAGAAAAGAACACTAAATTTCTTGATCAAAACGTTACTCATAACCGCGGCCCACCGTCTCACAACGAACTGGATTCATCATTTGTGCACGACTCTGACCGCGCCCACACTAAACTTGTCGAGGCATTGAATTCAAAACTTTGTAATGGCAACCATGGAAGTGCCTGTGAACAATTGTTGGCAGACTGCTCGGTGGGTTCAAACCATGCACCCGCTTCCAACTACAGTTCAGAGTTCTACTCGATCTCCTCGGATTTTTCGTCCATCAACACAAACAGCTCGGCCTGGTCATCCCACTCAGAAGATAAATACGTCCCTAATCTCAATTACTCTTCTTTAGTGCAGTCCGAAACAAAATTACCCACAACTTCGGAATTTGAGAACCTACCGATTGAAGAGACGGAGACCCACGATGATACGAGCATGCGTCTGTCATCATCGCTAGGAGTACCTAATACTCGTCAAGGGGACGTTGGCCATTCTGATACACATTGCGACAGTTGCCGCGCCGACTTATCAGAGGATACCTTGTTGTCTTGTTCTGACGGAGATACCCAAACATCCAGAACACCTTCCCCAACCACACCTCCTTCCCCTTATACCCCTGTCTACACTGCCATAGAAACGTTCAGTCGGTCTCGCTCGTCCTCTCCAGCTGACTCTTATTTGATCTGTGACACAGAGTTCCCATTTTCTTTTTATTCTCCTCCTAACTCATTAGAGCACAGAGTGAATGAAGATCAAAGTGAGAGAGAGACGGAGAAGCGATGTGTTGACTGCAAATTATTATCGCAACGGGCAGATAAAGAAATTTTGGCTATTCAGAAGTTTTGCAAAGTTTGCTCTACTCAACGAAGATCATCACAAAACTCCAAACCAGGCTTTTCGCCTTCTGTTGGTAAAGTTCGATCTGGGCTCAACTGCACGGACTTAAACTACAATTTGTCAGATTTTGAATTGACTACCTCATGCAATGGCAGTTCTGACGAGTACACCGAAAAGCCAATGGTCATCAAGCACGACGTTCGCTCTGCCTATGGCAAGAGTTCCCAGGCAGTCTTCATTAAAGACACCAGCCCTGCCAAGTCTCCTAAGAGTGTTGAGAGTGATTTGAAGTCGTCGAATTCAACGAATTTGAGACACGAGCCACGCAACACTCCGGCACATCTGGTCCGCTCAACCAGCAAGTTTGTTCTCTCGTTTAAAAGTTTATCCGACTTCACTGAATCTTTGAACTTGAAAAGCCTGATGAAGGACGAGTCTGACGATACGACCGCGTCTAAACAACAGCCTTCGCTACGCGAGAGGGTTGAAAAGGGTTGCCCTGAAGAAGTTACCGTGATGAACTTGCATTTGTTTCCCTCGACCAATTCGCCAACAGCGGGCAGCGCTCGGGACTCCGACTACTGTTCCATGTCTTCTGGAATGACGTGCTCCTTTACCGACATCTCACCAATGTTTGAGTCTCCCTTGTCATCACCACTTGTCCAGAAAACACCGAACTGCTTTTCGCCTACATTTTCGCCTCCAGTCACCTGCGATTCCTCTAAGACCTTCTTAAAATCCATCCCCGAGACACCCCGAAGTGTATCACTGTACAATCACTCCTGTCCCACCGAAGAGCCCTCCCTCCGCGAACACGAAGCAATGCATGCTAACACTCACGCTTCTTCAGTAGATGTACCTTCCCCTGCTTCTCATATGACTGCTGGTAGATCCTCTTCTCTGCTCGAGTCCCCCATGGTCACCGCCTCTTACAGCCACTCCTTCACCCCCACTCCCATCACTGCTGTTTTCGTTGATCGACACTTCTTGCGGGGTAAGTAGAATTGCTTGTGCACATTCTTTTATTTTCAATTTTAGATGAACAGCTGTACCTAGATGAAGTGCGTGTATTAATTTTTGTTCACTAGTAGACGAATTGTCACTAGAATCCAGTATATTCTATTTTGAACGTGTTAAGTCAATCAATCATCTTTACTTAATAATTAGGTTCTTTCTCATCGACAAACCGATTCGAATGATTCTTGCCGCATTAGTTCACTAAAATCAACTGAAGTGATTCGAATGAACGTGTAAAGTAATGAACGAAAGAATCAACTACGTTTGGGTCAAGTTTTACTAGTGGAGTAATACATTGAGCGGTTGGGCATTTATCTCTATCAGCTTTTGTCATTTTTCTTAGTTATCAAGATAGGCATTCTTAAAATCGTGTAAGCTAACGTTCCCAAAGGTGCATCCATTAATCAAAGTATCCCTAATAAGTCCTTTTGAACCACTTGCTTGTTCCATGCCGGTATGCCATAAGAGTGTTGTCAGATAATCTTATTTCTAGGTTTTTGAACTTGAAGAGACGGTAAAATCGTATTTTTAATTGCTACTAGTCGACAAATTGTCACTTGTATGTGAATTATGTAACTAGTTGACGAATTGTCACTATCAGCCGAATTATGTCCATAATAGGTGAATTTTAGTAATGACTTCTTGTTCTGCCTGCAGAGACTTTGCTGGCAAAATTGACTTATTTACTAACTAAACTGGAGTAAAATAGAATAGAATTATTGTTTTATGCCACGACCTTCTTCTTTTGACGGCTTGAAGCATGCCCAACCTTGGCCAGTTTTTGAAGCAGCGAACTCTTCGAGTGACCGATGACCGATCAGTGATGTTGTTAGTGGGCTTATATCCACCCTTTCCACCCTCTATCAACTACACTATTGTAGCCTGACACGCAGTACATATTCTAAATATTTATCAACCTTAGCTGTAGTTGAAATAGCATCTGGATTAAATGCAAGGGGATAATGTCTCAAAATGAATTGATTTGTTCACTTACATAACGTCATGAAATTTTATTTCGTGATTGGTCATTCAAAATATTCTTCGGGCACCCTCTATCTATTATGAATCCATGTATAGTTTTGCAGGTTTGTTTATTACTGCTGTCGCTTTTGTCTGGTGTAAAAGATCTCGGAGCTTGATTATTTATTCACCTGCTAGTGTGACTGCTTCATATCTTTAGTTGCGTTAACACTGTTTTAGTTCGTTGTCCAGTGTTGACGCTTTCATGGATTCAATATTTTAGACGGGTTGCAGGAGAGGCAAGTGCTACAGGAACGATTGATGTACTGCTTGGGGTGGATGGATGACTATTCATTTTACAGATCATTAACACTTTATTATAGTATTTTCTTATTTCGTGGGCTCAATTACTTTTCTCGGCCCTTTTTCATAGTGATAAATTTATCATTGATTGTTATTATTATATATATCAAAGTTTGTTGAGACGGAGTGACCCAGGGAAGGGGGTACTCGGGGTTTTGGGAACCCGGGGGAATCTGAAGAGCAGGGGGATTTGGGGGGACCCACTTGGACCATTCTGGGGCCCTTTGGGACACACTTGAGACTCTTCGGGACACCCTTGAGACCCTTTGGGGTACCCTTGAGACCCTTCAGAACCCTCTTGAGAAACTGTAGGACCCACTTGAGGCCCCTCTGAATCCTGAAACCTTTGCTCCCTCCTCTCAAATCTACGTTAAACCTACTCTGTATCTACGTTGAGCCTACTCTGTATCTACGTTGAGCATACTCTGAATCTACGTCGAGCCTACTCTGAATCTACGTTGAACCTACTCTGAATCTACGTTAAACCTACTCTGCATCTAAGTTAAACCTACTCTGAATCTAAGTTAAACCTACTCTGAATATACGTTAAACCTACTCTGAATCTACGTTAAACCTACTGTAAATCTACGTTAAACCTACTCTGTAACTACGGTAAACCTACTCTGAATCTATGCTGCACCTACTCTGCCTACTAGTACGCGAATATGCCACAATTGAAATATGTACTAACTTCATCATGACAAGACTAATATTTTCATACGCAAGGCCGTGCGAACTTACCTGAATCAATGACGGTCGTGCCCTACGGGGGAGCCTATTAAGACTAACGTTGAGGCTCCGGTGGAAGTGAGGCTCAAATCAAGCCCAACTTTGCTCTACGGAGCTGAGACGGGTAATGAAAGGTGAAGAGAAAAGAAGGTTGAATGTTTTCATGATGAAATGATTAAGGAGCATGACTGGAGTGGCGCTGAGAGACAGAATTAATGACGACGTGTTTCGTATAAGAACGTAATGGTCAGAAGACAGAGTTGATTCGCGTGTCCTGAGGCGGTTCGGTGGTGAGGATGGATGAAGGGAGATTGGTGAAAAGGGTGATGATAGCGGAGGAAAATGGGCGGGCAATGGATAGGAGTGAGTGGAGAATGATTGTTAAGGGATGATTTGACGCTGCCAGGATGTGCTCACCCGCCCTTGGTTCTCGTCGTGGGTATGGGGGGGAGCCGATCATCATACCGTGGCAAGAGTGAACCAGACAGACTGTCGGGCCCTGCTGCTGGCACTGACCTCGGACCGCACTTATGACCCAGAGTGTGTGTTGCGGAGTCTTCCGGCAGAAGCCTTCGGCGCAAAAGGTTTAAGTTTTGCGAGTTTGAGAGTATGGGAGGGGTGTGAGGTGCGCCTTGCCGACGGCCAGCCTCCTTCCTGGGGGTTTTGGCCTTGTGTAT
>SDVV010020592.1:0-13293 GCA_016164225.1 Gammarus roeselii | reverse complement strand
TATCTCACGATCGGAAATAAAATCACCAATGAAGCTCACCAAGTTTGATTTTCTTGTCCCCGATCAAAGCACAGCCGTTAAGGCAGCTGACGCGCTCTGATGTCGTGCATCTGAAGTAAACAATAGCAAAGCCTTCGGTTGAGCCTCAAACTGAAAGATACACGAGAAACTGCACAACACTCTAGGGCCGATCAACTCCTTTTTTTCACAGTGGGAAAACAAGTGGATAAGTCCAACAACAGTTACATATTATGTTATTCCTATAGTTGCATATATTTTGACCACGATTCTAGGTATGGTTTAATGTAAAGAGTTGTTTTCGCATTTATCAATGATTCAATCTAAGATATTCAAGTAATTCTTACCAATATTGCAGAAAGAGAACGTTCCCGGTAAGTAATGAATTGCTTCCACAATTTCCAGTTTACCCAGCAATCGTCCACTGTAGGTCCAACTTGATGAAACGACACTAATGTTATCATCTGTAGAACTGACAACCTGAGGCTCAACTCCACTCAAACTCACCACAAAGCCCGTATTAGGGATGTTCTAATGTTCTACACTTCCTGTGATGTCGTATGTACAGAATAATGAGGACCGTTGGAATATAGTTCAATACCGAAAAAAAAACTGAGATGGGTTGGTCTCAATGACATAAGTCTTAGTTTTCCACTCGAGGGACCTGAGTTCGATCCTCGGCTATGATAACTGTAATTAGTAAGCAAATATACCAACACAAATAATAAAACTGGCTGAAATTCGATATGACTCAATTCGTCCCTTTAAACATCCAAATAATTGTATTTAGATGCTGCACAGTCTGTTTCTGAGTATCGCAATGAAGAGGACGTCTGAGCGCGGCTGAAGAGATTAAGGCTATCGCGAGAAAAGAACGTGAGAAAAATGAAATGTTTTGCAACAGTTAAATGTCCCATGAGGATGACACAACACATTACTAATATGAAAACAATACGTATCGTCTCTCTAAATTTTTCGCATTCGCCGGGAATTTTGAAGGTTACGTCGCTGATGTTTGCAGAATAAGCAAATTTGGTAGCCCTGCATGAGACGTGGTGGCATCCATGGCAGATTAAATTACCTCCCACTTTAGGAGAAGATATTTGCTCATTCCCAGTTTCTTCGATTAAAGTGTCTAGTGAAATAAGTGTGGGCAGCTTATTCGGGGAACTAACATCCATTTGGCAACGATCTATGGGGCAATTAACAAGACTAGACAGTAAGAGTGCGAGAGAATCCTGGGCCTCTCCGTTACATTTGGTTGGACCTCTGTTCTGATCTCAAATGTGTACTTCGCGGTACACAGTTAAGATCATAATGGTAACCTCGAAGAGTACTTACGTTGACTGGGTGTGCTTGGTGGTATATTGAAAAATTGGGGAGATAAGAAAATGTGTGTTCTGGGAGAACATAATGTTTCACCGCACACGGCTAGGTTTATTGAGATTGAAGTGCTTTTTGTTGAATATAATGTGTCGTTACAAGACACTAGGCTACTGCCGCCTGATACATACACTCATGTAAATCACGGCTCTCTAACCACCTTCTGGATTGATCGTATTGCTCTGCCTTCGGTGTTATTAGATGCAATCGTTTAATGTAACAAATTTCCTGATGTGGCCTGTAAAGGGTTACTCTAAATTTCGTTCCTGGTCTCCTTCAGTATTCTGGAACGAACTTAGTCAGACCTTTGAAATTTTTGTGACCTACAATTTGAGCATATATTTACTTACCACGAGGGTTTCAATTTGCCTTTCGCTATGATAACCTGAGTATTGAAAATATCCAGATTCACTTCTGTAGACACGGATCAAAAATATCGTTCAAGTAGGACACTCATTTCACTGTCGTCTGTTTGTAGCTCTCCGCGGTCGTTCTCAAGAGGTCCTATTACAGATCGTGAGCTCCTGTTTATTTCAGATGTAGCTAATAAATGATTCTGGATTGGTTTTGACGTTTGCTGCAATCTTGCTTTTCATTGTCTGTGTTAAACACATTGCAAGAACGTCAGTAGAAGTCTAATGCTTACTGAAAAAAGTCTTCAGATATTTATTTGCACATTCAGTGCTCTATGTTATTGTGTTCGTGGGAATCATATGAAAACAAAATTATTATAAAAATACTGGAACATGAGCTTCAGTCTTGATCTTCTATGTCGTATTCTTTATTACACGGCAGTAAAATGGTCTGGCACAACGAGAAGTAACCTGGGAGCAGGTCTATTAAGCACTATATGAAAGCCTAGGGTCCTGCCCTCAGAACTCTGGGGATATTCTATAAGGGAAAGAAAGTCGTTTATGGGAACGAAATTCATCCAACAAGAGTGCATTGATTTCAAACTTTTATGATGAAAATTTTTTACTTTTAAATATACCTTTTCGCGTGTTGTCTGTTTGAAGACGCTGTGAGTAAATTTGGTAGAGACCATATTAGGGAAGCAGATGATATACTGGTCCACTGCATGACACTTCTTAGAAGTAATTAGGGGAGTAAAAGTAGGATTCGGGAAATAGAGGTAGGTAATATTGAATTAGATGTATCTGCACGTCGACTGCATGACACTTCTCATAAGTAATTAGGGAAGTAGAAGTAGGTATTCGAGAAGTAGATGAATCTAATCGTCCACTACATGCCATTTCATATAAGTAATTAGGGGAGAAGAAGTATGTATTCGAGAAGTAGAGGTAGGTATTAGGGAAGTAAAGGTACCTGCACGTCGACTGCAGGACACTTCTTATGAGTAATTATGGAAGTTGGAGTAGGTATTAGGGAAGTAAAGGTAGGTATTAGAGAAGTGGATGTATCTGTATGTCGACTGCATGACACTTTGTATAAGTTATTTGAAATACAATTCTTCTCTTTTTTTTCTGTCCTATCATTGTTTATAAGTTTAGACAATAGTTTTAACCTCAGATAAAAGCATCCAAGAACTTTGATATTGATTTATTTTATGACAAACACCTAAAATCAATATCAAATAGATATTTTATTAATTTGTATTCATTTCAAAAAAATAACCAGAAAACATTGAAGTACTTCACCAACATTCTCTCTGCTCATTCATCACTTCGACCACAAAATGTAAGTGTTGTATATGATTCATATACAATAAGATGACCGAATAATAAGACGACCGAATAGTTACTCCTCCAATATTTCCGTCCAAATAGCAACTGCTTAGTCCACGCCCCCCTCCTCCCCTCATCCCCGCCTGTTCCTCCACTCAACCCTCATCCAAGATGCCAGGCTGTCCTGTGGTAATTAGTCTCTGACGCAGTTTCCCTGACTGCAGGTTGTTCAGCGAAGCCTCACTGCAGTGAGTCATGATGTCCATCCTATTGTGGTTGAGAGGGGATCGGGATATGTCAGATAGGATGGAGGGGGGAAGTAATACTATTTTCTTCAGTATAGCCCGTGACTAAAAATACAAAATAAAACATTCATCAAATCTATCCCGGACGAGAGAATAGATACAATGCATTTTAGTGTTACCTTGGATTTTCTGTTTTTTGAGTTGAATTACTAACTGTCTAGAATAGGCTGAAATATCACTAATGTTATTCGTTATTCAGGTTATGCTTCCTCAAACTGTACATGGATTATTCATATCACTAGCATAGGATCGGTCACCTTCAGATTCAAGCATACCTAAAAAGTATGCTAGAATCAATCATTCTGATACGATTAATAACGGACGATAGAAGGCATTGTAGAATTAACTTCACCTCATTCCTTCGTTAACGTGTGACGACGTCCATCTATTGGTACGTAAACAAACACCCCTCAGAACGAACCGTTCAGATTTGCAGCTCTGTTCGAGCGTTCGTGGTGACTTGACGTAGCCAAAGATGGTTTCAGGATAACGAGCGTCCTGCGCAAGCCGATCAGGTTTTCAAAATTTCGTTGCTGGCTGAGCTGGGACAGGAATATAATTCGAACCAATTTTTGTACATAAAGTATATTTTTTTGTAATAAAATGCATGAACGTTGTCTGAGAAGTATTGCGAGTCGTGGATTAGGTTTAAAATCTGTTTGGTAGCTCTACCCTGATAGCTGCACAAAAAATAACATGGAAATAAGAAATTTAGCTGTTTGATTTGAGTTGAGGGATCATGAAACGGACAAGTTCCACATCATCAGACCACAAGAACGTCTTCTGGGTCTCATTATAGATGTGTAAGTCCCACGCTCGAAAGTGAAAAAAATTCGTTTATGTCTGTTTTATAACGAAGAAACAAACAATTATTTCCCCACTCTATAATCTACCATAGCATAAATTTAGATTCGGTATCATTTATGGACAGAGCATTTGAGGAAATTCTAGAAATAGATCATCATAAATATCTTAATGTACATGGAAAACATATTATTAACGATCCATGACCATAGCGGAGTGTTGAAGATTTTTTTCTCAGTGGCGCAAAGGCCGGCAGAATTTTCTGAAACGTGTCGAATCAGTGATTTCTGGAGGATACGCCGACGTTAGGCTTCCTATTTTTCTGGATGAGGTTATATGTTGATTTATTCAGATCCCATTCATCACGCGTTGTGTTGAGTTTAACTGACCACACGATAATATGACAAAGTTCATCGAGGGGATTTCCGTGGGGCCAAAGAGATCAAGATTACCAGTAACCTTCGACAATATGTTTGTTCTTTTCATGATACTGACGAAGAAAAACTCTAATTCGAGAAAAATATGTTACACGTAATAACTGTGAGCAGGATCGTAGAAACTCCCGCAAATCATGACCTTTTTGCATCAGATGAAATTTCGAAATGTTTCTCATCTACGATTGATAATTTGAGAGTTATGAAAAGTCTAAGAACTTATCGGCAATGTTCTCGGTTTCATGAATCCTTTCCAGAAAAAGCTCCTCCTGAATATATAGACGATACCATCGGGTGAGCTCCTCTCAATAATGCTTTGTATAAGTAGATAGAAACATAAGTTCGTCGAGTGATATTTACCCTCATGAAAGTCAGTGCTATGTGGGTGCGTATCAATTAATAGACTTCTAGTGATCACCCATTTAAAAAAAAGTCTTCCATGGCTACCTCAAGACTAACTATGGAGGTCACGTCGTTGTGTGAACTAGATAAGTCCTTTCTAATTGGTTAGAATTAATCGAACATTTACCGATGAGATTGTGGCGTAGTAGATACTTTGGGAGCGCCTTTGCAGTGGGAGTTTCAAAGCAGCTGGAACCCAGTATCCTCGTCCATATACCTTGCTGCAGCACAAACACCCCTACTAATAGTTTATGTTTATTGAAGGAGTTGTCTAGCATTATGTATTAAATAGTCGACATTGCAACCTTGACAAGATACGACATTATGTGCATTTGTGCTTTGTAACCTGTAGTCGTGGACAATATTTATACAGCTGTCGTAAAAGCATGGTAAACGACCAACTGGTCATTGACTTTACCCAATATGGTTCATAATAGTCAAGAACTTTGTTATATTAATGTGATATCCATGTCTTTTACTGGAATAGTTGTACGGTAATTGATTCCAAATGTATAGAAATGTATACCAGGGAGGGTTAAAATCAACCACGGATGACAATGTCACAGTCCCGATGAATGTTATCATATTAGATTTAAATCTCATGCAACGCTCGTCGTATATAAATATGGCCATCCCCACAACGCATTCTCTCATTCCACCCGCAAATAGTTGAAAAGTTACCCCAGTATTTATCGCCACTAAGCGATGCATTGTTCCGCAGGTAATGGCAGGAATTCCAGGCCACTAAGGATCGTAACACAAACCTAATGGAACTTTTCAATAATGAGTTAAGTCAGGTAATCTAGGGCTTCAACACAGCGTTGCATAACAGTAACTATGAACCAATACGATTTATGCGGCAGACGTACCCTCCAAATTGCATCCTTGAACAAGTGGGTAACTATCACCTTCACCACACAGAGCCGATTGCATCCTTGAGCATGTGAGTGACTAACAACTTCACCACACAGCGACGATTGGATCCTTGGACAAGTGAGTGACTAGCAACATCAACACACAGCGCCGATTGCATCCTTGAGCAAGTGAGTGACTAACAACTTTGCCACACAGCGACGATTGCATCTTCGGACAAGTGAGTGACTAGCAACATCACCACACAGCGCCGATGGCATCCTTGAACAAGTGAGTGACTAGCAACATCGTCACACAGCGCCGATGTCATCCTAGAACAAGTGAGTGACTAGCAACATCAACTCACAGCGCCGATTGCATTATTGAACAAGTAAGTGACTATCAACATCACCACACTGTGCCGATGGCATCCTAGAACAAGTGAGTGACTAGCAACATCAACACAAAGCGCCGATTGCATTCTTAAACAAGTAAGTGACTGGCGACATCCCCACACAGCGCCGATTCTTGTTGTTGACTCGCCTCCAATCAAATTTAGAGAAAAATCTGAATTGACTTCGAAGCTGGCAAACAATTTTCCAGCAATTCAAAACAACTTCCTACTTCGCGCAGCATTCGTAAATATAACATAGACCTGTAAAGCGTTTAACAGTAGAAATTACAAACCACTTTGACGTGAACCAAACACATATTTTTTTCACAGACATGATGAACCTTTTTTGTGTAAGGAAAATCTGCTTAACTAAAACCACTGTCATTCCACAGTTTTGGTCATTTAATTAATGTTTTAGTTAGATAAAATAAAATGACTAATGCAGAGGACGAGTAATTGATAATCATGACGATCAATGATTGTATAGACGATCATGAACCAACACTAACCAACGTCGGATTGCAGACCGCAAAAACGACCTATTTTCGCATACTTGAACAGTTTAATGGATAATTTGTTCCGTCTCTACCGTTTGCCGTTTCTGCGCTTTCTCTCATAAAGTCATGACTTCCATCCCCCATCCCTGCCTACAGTCCAACGTCATAGAAGCTTGAATTATATTGTCGTTGTCAGGTTTTTAGCGTCAGCAAAGAGCCTTGGGGTCTATTGCATCGTATCCGTGGTACAGAAATTAATGTACAAAACATCGGCTTCATCTGCCATTCTGTCAGAGGCCTTAACATTATAGACTCTTATTTATGTCAGTGAGTGACGTGCAGACACGGACGGATGGACGAACAGAGAAACACGACCCTTTTATATCTCATAAATGAGGTCATGAACTTCTTCACACACTTATCTGCAATCGTTCACGTCTCTCTTAATTCACACTTCCTTTTTAGTGATTAATGTCATGTGTAGTTAAGAGAATATTATCATGTACTGCTCAACCATCCTACGCTAGTATACTCAAATGAACGGCGTCCTGGGCATGCTGACTTCTTTGAGAGTCGTTGACGTGTGCTCGCACAGTCACCCGTCAGAGCCCTCCTATAGAGGCTGATCTATACCCTATCATCCCGCTGGCAGAGCCCATCTAAAGAGGCATCCCGTGCCAGAACCCTTCTATAGGGGCTGATCTATACCCTATCATTCCGCTGTCAGAGCCCATCTAAAGAGGCATCCCGCGTCAGAGCCCTTCTATAGAGGTTGATCTATACCCTATCATCCCGCTGGCAGAGCCCATCTAAAGAGGCATCCCGCGTTAGAGCCCCTCTATAGAGGCTGATCCAGACCTTATCATCCCGCTGGCAGAGCCCATCTAAAGAGGCACCCCGCGTCAGAGCCCTTCTATAGAGGCTGATCCAGACCTTATCATCCCGCTGGCAGAGCCCATCTAAAGAGGCACCCCGCTTCAGAGCCCTTCTATAGAGGCTGATCTATACCCTATCGTACCGCTGTCAGAGCCTATCTAAAGAGGCATCCCGCGTCAGAGCCCTTCTATAGAGGCTGATCTATACCATATCGTACCGCTGTCAGACCCCATCTAAAGTGGTATCCCGCGTTAGAGCCCTTCTATAGAGGCTGATCTATACCCTTTCAAACCGCTATCATACCCCATCTAAAGAGGCATCCCGCGTCAGAGCCCTTCTATAGAGGCTGATCTAGACCCTATCATCCCGCTGGCAGAGTCCATCTAAAGAGGCACCCCACGTTAGAGCCCTTCTATAGAGGCTGATCTATACCCTATCGTACCACTGTCAAAGCCCATCTAAAGATTCATCCCACGTCAGAGCCCTTGAATAGATGCTGATTGATACCCTATCGTACCGCTGTCAGACCCCATCTAAAGATTCATCCCACGTCAGAGCCCTTCTATAGAGGAGGATCTATACCCTATCATCCCGCTGGCAGAGCCCATCTAAAGAGGCACCCCGCGTCAGAGCCCTTCTATAGAGGCTGATCTATACACTATCGTACCGCTGTCAAAGCCCATCTAAAAATTCATCCCACGTCAGAGCCCTTCTATAGATGCTGATCTATACCCTATCGTACCGCTGTCAGACCCCATCTAAAGAGGCATCCCGCATCAGAGCCCTTCTATAGAGGCTGATCCATACCCTATCATCCCGCTGGCAGAGCCCATCTAAAGAAGCATTCCGCGAAAGAGCCCTTCTATATAGGCTGATCTATACCCTATCATCCCGCTGGCAGAGCCCATCTAAAGAGGCATCCCGCGTCAGAGCCCTTCTATAGAAGCTTATCTATACCCCATCGTACCGATGTCAGTGCCCATCTAAAGAGGCATCTCGCGTCAGAGCCCTTCTATTGATGCTGATCTATACCCTATCGTACCGCTGTCAGACCCCATCTAAAGAGGCATCCCGCGTCAGAGCCCTTCTATAGAGGCTGATCTATACCCTATCATCCCGCTGGCAGGTCCCATCTAAAGAGGCATCCCGTGACAGAGCCCTTCTATAGAAGCTTATCTATACCCTATCGTACCGATGTTAGTGCCCATCTAAAGAGGCATCTCGCGTCAGAGCCCTTCTATTGATGCTGATCTATACCCTATCGTACCGCTGTCAGACCCCATATAAAGAGCCATCCCGCGTCAGAGCCCTTCTATAGAAGCTGATCAATACCCTATCGTACCGCTGTCAGACCCCATATAAAGAGGCATCCCGCGTCAGAGCCCTTCTATAGAGGCTGATCTATACCCTATCATCCCGCTGGCAGAGCCCATCTGATGAGTCTGATTTCTACACTATCATTTCGTTGTCAGATTTCAACTGTAAGGCTGATCTTTATCATATCGTTCAGGTGTCAGAGCCCAACGGTAAATCCTGATCTATATCCTATCATTCCGCTGTCAGAGAGAGCCCAACTGTAGAGGCTGTTGCACACCCGATCATAGAGGACTAGTCTAGAGCCACAACCACTTTATATCCGTCTCGCTAGGAACATCTCACGTCGTGGTTCTTTGCAAAACATTCCAGATATCAAAAGGTGCCTTTATATTTTTTGTTGTTTATATCATAATTCATGATGCCATGAATACGTTAGCGACTTTCACATTTCAAGAAAGGAGGACGGAAAATATTTATCTATTTAATTGACAATCATAATTAATTCCCTGTATTGTTACTCCTAATCATGTGCAATACCTAATATGATACAGATATCAGGGTCAGCTACCGTCTGCACCTTTCGTCAACATTTCAGAATACGAAGTGTACAATAGAAATTATTGTTTCGCCGTACGGTCCAGAAAAATGGTCCCGTAACTAAAGTAACAAAATTGAATTTATTTCGGTTTTCATTATACGATTTCAGAATAGAAGTCACAGATACTTTGATGAATTGAGTCGAGATAGTCTTTGGGTCGCAGTTTTTATTTGTGCAGGGACACGATCAACCGTGAGTCGCAATCTACAATTATTGACATGCAATGGGCTTTGAGTAATCGTGATCATTAGTTTAATAATAGAATACAGTTTTTATAGAAATCTGTCACTACTCAACACATTCAGTTACGAATCGGCATTTAATAATAAATGTATGTTATTTACAACATGTATTTTCTTACGATGGTTTTACATATCCTATGATTTTGTCAGGCCATCATGAGAGTCTAATTTCGATGGAAATAGAAAACGATTATATTTATGGATGGATGATACCGCTATTATAGTTAAGGATGGTTGATACCGGTATTATATTTATTGATGATTGATACCGTTATTATATTTATGGATGGTTGATACCGTTATTATGTTTATGGATGGTTGCTACCGTTATTAAATTTATGGATGGTTGAAATCGTTAATTTATTTATGGATGGTTGATACCGCTATTATATTTATGAATGTTTGATACCGTTTAATGTTCTCTTTCCTTTCCTCCATTTACAAATGATGTTAATAAATTTTGAAGTCGACCGTGACTCACAGACATCTCTGTACAGTACTCCTCCATCCCTTCACCGCCTAAACACGAGCCAAGCCAATGTTTCCATTTCCTTCCAGCTCTTGTCTTCAAATTTGTGATTAGGCAACTTGCTCCGCTTTGATCTGCCTTTTTACGCGCCTGAAGTTCAAAACATGGAATTACGAGACACTAATCGTCTCGTTCCGGGACTGAAGAGTTCGAGCTTTGATTGTTATTGTTCATGAAACACGGCCAAATCTGACTGGATAAGGACACTCTGATTGGTATAGTTCTTGAAACACGACCAAATCTGACAGGACAAGGACACTCTGATTGTTATAGTTCTTGTAATACGGTCAAATTTTACAGGACAATGACACTCTGATTGTTATATTATATGAAACACGGCCAAATCTAACAGGACAAGGCCACGAGTGAAAATGAAAAAAATATATATATTTCCGATATTCAAGTTACATACCATCATTGCAGATGTCACGCACCTATTGCAATTGTTCACTCATCGTTTTATTCTTAGGTATCAATACACGTTTCGTCATAAGTGTCGCCATGGTATAAAAAAACTTATAACTTTCAACCTAACCGCTATAGATGACATCTGTAGTAGAAATTACAGCAAGATTACATTCAGCGAAGGTGCAGGGTTGTCGCTCGTGAAGATACATTAATCGGTATTTGTGAAGATATTTCTGAAGCATCTTAATGCAGCATTGAATGTGGTGATCTAATTCTTGTAATGTTTGCAGGAAAAATGACTCAACTATGTTGAACAATCAGATGAAAATTATATATTGGTGTTGTCATATCGAAAGTTCAATCCGTATCTGGTGATTCGTTTAATGCGGCAAATACAATCTGTAGCAAGTTATTCGCATTGCAAGCTGGCCGCTCCTCTGTTTTGGTAATCCGAACGATGTTTATGAACCGTGATTTTTTCAAGTTCATTTGGTGGTCAAACACAATGTCTATCTTGGATTTTACATAGCAAATTATGATGAGGTGAAGTACAAGGAATGCGTGTAGAAGTCAAAATACAAAGAACGATCAATGTCTCTAGGTCCTGGGGGTAGAGACAATTCCTGACTAGTAGACGGATTATCAGACGCACTGACTTTTTAGCCCCGAAGCTGAAGTTTTAATATTTTTTTGGCTGCTGGTAGCAATCAAGCAATTCAAGTGTGGTCAGTTCTTGCATTGCCTTTCGTGACTTGGATTCTGGTCATATCGAGAGCTTGTTGAGGTTATGATGTTAGATGACTGAATGAGGTTACGACTTCAGATAGAACCGGAGTACCAAACTTGATTCTAGCCAAACCATTCAGGTTACGAAACGCCCTAATAATCATGGATTCTAGCCTATCCTTCCAGGTAACTTGACACCCTAATAATCATGGGTTCTTGCCTAACCATTCAGGTTAGTAGACACCCTAATAATCAATCTTTGTTAGCAGTCCGTTGTTCTTATTAAATAACACTATCTACTTACATATCATTGCATTACACGTGGAATAACGTTTTAAAATAGCCATTATGATGCTGGTAAAGAACCTGTTCAATCATTTAATCCATACTGGTAACAACAACAATTGCCCTACCTCGTCAACAGCGTCGATCGCTGAAGAACTTCGATGTCTTCGTTTGCTGGTGCCCTCCCTTCTCAAATCTTCTCTAAATTCGTCGTGAGTAATATTTACAGAACTTCGCATGCCGGCCATCAATCTACCATTCTGCATCCAGTCGAAAAATATATTTGAATTTTGCATCCCTCCTATTGAATAACCCTCACCTTACTTAAAATCCAGAGCCTAGTTATTTAACCTGCCATGTTAAGCATGCAATAGGTTTAAAAAAAATGTGATTCGTGTGATAAACATTACGTGAGCTAATGTTATATACAATCCCATGGAGAAGATTTTTACTCCCACTACATTTATTAAAAGTGAGTGTGAACAATATGTTATCTTATCTTAGTAATATCAGTTGACCTTACATATGTCACTAAATTTTCTTGGAATCAATAGTTCACTGTAACGTTTTGGTTTGTTCATGACTTATCAAACAATAGATAATGGAGAGTCTTACAACAATATCCATTGATCGGTGGAATGTAATGGTCAATTTGCTCGCTATACTTTGTCATAAGATCATACGGGGTATATACGCGCAACAAATGTTTTTTTTTAACAGATTACGCTGACAGATGACTTGGTACATATTTTCTGTTTACTGAGATACATATGTTACTTGTAAACTTGACATTATACATTGATAAAATGTAAATCCTTCAATCCGTTTTCATAAAAAAATTGTATGAAAAATGCATGACAGATAAGCATAAACATTTTGTTCCTAGGCTACATATGATGTACGGCACTATATATTTCAAATGTATATGAGGTGTATTAAACATTGAATTGCGGCTACTACGAAGGACCATGTGTTTGACTCATGATTTTTTGTTAAAAAATAAAAACTACATTCCCTTGCTACAAGTCGGCTATTAAACAAAATTTATGTCTCAAATGGAACGAATCCGTGGAAGTTATTGCTACAATAAATTCTTTAGGACGCATCATCTAGGTTCGGCAGCTTTTATGTCGGAGACAGAATTTAAGAAAAAGACCTCAACTTAACCCAGTAGAGACATTGGTAGAGGAGACGAAATCCTAAGATGTACTGCAGCAAATTTTTATCAAAGAGCAGCCGGTTCGCCCCATACAAGGGTTCATCTGACAAGATTTTTGTCCGACATTGGGTTTCTGCTGTCCTAAACTATGTCGGGGAGACGGAGAATATGAGTGCTGCCGTTGAGGAAAAGGAGGGTGTGGAAGGGATACCGCTGATGTAGTGGAAGTGTTTGACAGGAAAATTGGCAAGGCGGCTCTAATAAAACAAGACTTAAGCAACGAGGATCTGGGTCCGAAAAGGGTTATCCCATGTCATGTATTAAAGATGTGAACACAATAATATATAAGGCAAATAAATTAGTATTATAATCTTTATGC
>SDVV010020591.1:657-13293 GCA_016164225.1 Gammarus roeselii | reverse complement strand
GTTATCAGGCGCCCACCGAGTATTTAAACGAGGGCAAAATGGCCTCTACTCAGTTAGAAGAGCGACGTGGTCTGAAGACGAGAGTGCGACACACACTCTCCGGCCAGTGGCAGACTCCCACCCCAGACTCTCTCGGCAGCGGCCGCTGGGCATCGGAGCTAGACTCTACACACTCCCTCGCAATAGGCACACACACTCTCCACCACACGCTCGTCTTACGCGTGTTACATATCTTTGGCTGCTAATCACTTGTGTAACTTGTGTTTATTTTCAGTACTATATTGATTTAACCTGTGACGTGTTACCATTTCTTTGTGAAAAAGACAAATTATGAAACCAAGTGATCTTCATTCAACCCTGGTTTACCCAATTATTCGTAACCCTGAACTGAAAATCTTAACACTACAAGCTATCTATTTTATTATCTACCTAAATATATTTCCATGTTTTTGTTTTGCACTCAATTTTCTGACATTTTTTTCGTTTTTGTACAATAAATATATTTTTCTATGCATTTCAGGATTCATTTTCCGACATCGCGATCCATTTTTTCTTGAATTATTTACATCACTACAGTTCAGATAAATATTGCTGGAACAGCAGGTCGAATGATTTACGCGCACCTACTTAAATTCACTTCAAAACTAATTTTGGACTCATTTACTGATGAATTCGAGAGCAGATATGTTGAAGAGCTTTGTGAGGAACTGTAATTGCTTTTATTTTTACGAACTCTCTAATTTCACTTCCTACGGGAGCTCGGCCTATCGCGATATATCACACTTGATTTGATGGGATTACTTACAATTCTTTGTTTTTGTTTTTTTCTCGAGATGTTAAGTGGCGATATGAGAGGGGGCCCCTGGTTCTCTATGCGGCTCGCGGAGTCCTGTCCACCCGGCTGTTTGTCTCCATTCATTTGATGTCCATCTTGGCCTAGGCAGTTTGTCGTCTGATGCAGCTGTCCCTTTGGCCTGCCAGGATTGACAGACTGCCGTGCTGGCCGGTGAAGTGTCTGGTGCTGCCATCTGTGGTGGTAGCGCGGGTATCTGCCGATACGTCCCTCTCGGTTCGACCGCCTGCTGTGAAGGTCTCCTGCTCTCCTTCCCTCGTTGTTGCCTTTTTTGTTTTTGGTAGCACGTGGCTCGAGAGGCGAGGCAAGGGGTCGAGTATTTCTTGAAGGCGTGTGTAAGGGGCTGAAGCATTTTGTTTTAAAATGTGTGAAGTGATAATTTTAATTTGTTTTCAAGAAGTGATTGATTTATGTTTTGTTTGCGACAATCTCTCACCGCTGTCACCAATGTTATGTTAAAACTTTTCAGGTTGCAATAATCGGGTAAAGCTAGGTAGGAATGAGCAAACATTGGTTTTTAGAATAGTCTTTTTGTATAAAGAAAAGTAACTAGTCAACAGGTAAACTCAATAGAGCACTGATATAATATTGATTGTCTTAACGGACACAAAGAAACCAAAGTGTAAATGAACAGCAGAAGAAATATATTAAGTGTAAGACGAGCGTAGGGTAGAGTAGAAGCCTACACCCGAAGGCTTCAGCTGCTAGAGAGTCCCAGCTCTGCCCGATGGCTGTGGCTGATGGAAAGTGTCTGTCTCTGCCCTCTATCGTTCGGGTCCGCGCCCTGAATAATATGTGGGAGGGCCATGTTCATGAGTATGAAGTGGTCCTCCAATAAGGGGACCATATACCTTTTTGGGTCAGCTAAAGAGGCGGAGCGTCCTAATACCCCAACCTCATTGGTAAATATACAACAAAATCCGTTAACGGATTTTGTTGGCTCCTCCCATCTTCAAACACTAAAAAATAACCCTGCGCTAAACAATGTTATTGGATCTAGTCCGTACAATTGCTGACACACGGAGTTTTACAAGGTGCACAAATGGCCCTCAACTCGTCAATGTCTCCTACGTTATACGATCCGCGAGGGACCACCTGTTTCTCTTAAACAAACATCGGAGGGGAATTAAAAATATGCATGGCAAGAGATTTCTTCGTGTAACTCAAGCTAGTGGTTAACAGGCCTAAGGCCTACACTGTTTCTAGGACACAAACTACGTACCTCTCGATGGTAATGTTCGGTTAGCCAAGTTTTATTAAATGTGTGCCAGCGGAGGCCGATCATAACACTATCACCCGTTACTGTCACTGTTACTATAGCCTGTCACTGTCAATGTTACTATCGCCTGTTACTGTCACTGTTACTTTCCCCTGTCACTGTCTCTGTTACTATCACCTTTTACTTCTCCTACGAACCTATGTAAGTGTTTCCCATTATAATGATGGCCTGAACGGGGCTAGTCATTCATGATTAGCACAACGGCATAGACCACGTGTTTATTTTATTTGACGAAACAATCAGATCTCAAACTCCTTTCTTTAGGGTGATTTCGCCTTTTTCATTTGAAACTGTTTTCGGGTGGTTTCTAACACTTGAAAATGGTTAGTGTAGCCAATACACAGGACTATCCCTTATTGGATTATTCGATAGACCATGCCACACTTGCTCCCTGGGAAACATCACATTATATCCAGAACGCGAGGTGGGAGGTGAGCTCTTAAGGACATTGATTTAGTCTTTTTTTTCTGGTAAACATCTTAATGCTGATATTGTGTGAGATCAAGTTCATTGTCTACCGCGTTTTGAAATACGTTTACTTGTCTTTATCTATCTTTTTACTTTTTAGTGTATAGTTAATCCATTTGTGCTCAATAGTATTTTATTTCCATGTGTTTATCTACTTCGGTGTGTGTCCCTCTCCCGCAGATTGGATTTAATTGTTCTACACAATGTTCATATTTGTTTTCAGAACGAGAGTAATGTACGAGGATAAAAAGTCTCTCGTAACATATGGATCACAATACGAGAGACAAAGGCCCAAAGATCGCTCCACATTGCCCAAAGATCGCTCCACATGGCCCAAAGATCGCTCCACATGGCCCAAAGATCGCTCCACATGGCCCAAAGATCGCTTCACATGGCCCAAAGATCGCTCCACATGGCCCAAAGATCGCTCCGGCCCAAAGATCGCTCCACATGGCCGGCCCAAGGATCGCTTTACGTGGCCAAACGTGTTGTCCCCCATAGGCCCCCCTAGAATAGCTTAACGCAATACAATGATAGCCACACATGGCCATATGATCACCCCACATGGACCTAGAATCGCCCACGCTGGCCATGTATAACCACATATTACCCTAGGTTTGCCCCACATGGCCCAATTCTTGCCCTACATAGCCCGAGGGTCGTCCCTCGCGTCTCAAGAGTCGACCATTTGTTGCTCTAAATTTGTCCCAAGCCGCCCATCTGTAACCCCACATTACTCTAGGTTCGCCCAACATAGCCCAAGGTTCGTCTCACGCGAGACAAAGATCAACCAACGTGACTTTTGGATCGTCCCACATGGCCCAAGGTTCACCCCACATACTCTAGGATCGCCCCACACGACCCTATCATGGCCTCATAAGGTCCTATGATTGTCCTGCGCCCTCTAGGTTCTTCTCACTCATTCCTGCGACGATCCTGCGCAGCCGCGCACGTGTTTTGATGGATCGTTCTTTACCTCAGCCCCCATGAGGGTTCAATGGCCTTTATCACCCTTGGAGACGACCATTCATACTCTCCCCTGCGGCTTTTTATTATTACCTTCCGAGGGGGTAAATATTAGATGAAAAATAGCTGGAGTCGCATCAGATTTAGGCCGTGCGGTATATGCCCTTATGCTAGAGGCAGAATGAGAGCTCATGATGTAGGATAGTATGACCTGTGTAACGTACAGATGCTACTGCCGAGGTTGGACTGGTTGCTATTCTTGTGAGTTAAGACATAGATCACTGGCAAAACATCGACAGTAGGTTCCGCTGTAGTTCCCATGTGAATTATTTGTTTACAGGCTGGTCTATTTGCCGTGGGTAGCAAATAATGTCACAAACTTGAATACACTTGCATCAATTCTTACGCAGATTTCATACATGATAAATAGAAGCATCGTTCGACCAATACTACGGAGATATTTTTAGTCTTTCGCGTCCATCTCTGCCTCCGAATTGAATTCGCGTTTTTTTTAGAGTTGAAGGTGCCATCTGACGAGATCTGGACTTCAGATTCTGTGTGTCGTGGCAAATCAACAGAGTAAACTGGTTGGAACGTAAAGTACCAAGACTTCGGCCTCCGCAGTCACTCTATGATACTGTGTCTAACGATTCGACGGTCCTGCGTCTAATGACCACAATCCTGACTTTTCGATTCCGTGTCTAAATAATTATTCTAACACCTGTTTGATGATGACTCTACGATCTTGTGTCTAATGGCACTACGATCCAGTGTTTTATGACTACGATTCTACGATCGTTTGTCTACTGACTAAAGATCCTGTGCCTTATGACTCCACGATTACGTGTCTAATAACTAGAATTCTGTCTCTAAATACTTTATGATCCTGTGTCTAATGACTCTACGATCTGCGTCCTATGACTATACGATCCTGTGTCTAATGACTCTACGATCCTGGGTCCTATGACTATACGATCCTGTGTCTAATGACTCTACGATCCTGCTTCCTATGACTATACGATCCTGTGTCTAATGACTCTACGATTCTGCGTCCTATGACTATACGATCCTGTGTCTAATGACACTACGATCCTGAGTCCTATGACTATACGATCCTGTTTCTAATACTTCACGAGTCTGCGTCTTATATCTCTACGATCTTGTGTCTAATGGTTAAATGCATCCGTGTCTAATGACTCTACGATCTTGCGTCTATTGACTAAATACCCCCTATCTAATGACTAAATGCTCCCGTGTCTAATGAATAAAAGCTTCCGTATCTAGTGACTAAATGCTCCCGTGTCTACGATCCTCCGTCTTATATTTCAACGATCTTGTGTTTAATGACTAAATGCTTCAGTGTCCAACGAGTAAATACTCCCGTGTCTAATGACTCAATGTTCTCGTGTCTAATGACTAAATGTTCCCGTGTCTAATGACTCAATGTTCTCGTGTCTAATGACTAAATGCTCCCGTGTCTAATGACTCAATGCTCCCGTGTCTAATTAGTCAATATTTTCTTGTCTAATGACTAAATGCTCCCGTGTCTACTGACTAAATGCTCCCGTGTCTAATGACTCAATGTTCTCGTGTCTAATGACTCAATGCTCCCACGTCTAATGACTCAATGTTCTCGTGTCTATTGACTGAATGCTCCCGTGTCTAATGACTAAATGCTCCCGTGTCTAATGACTCAATGTTCTCGTGTCTAATGACTAAATGTTCCCGTGTCTAATGACTCAATGTTCTCTTGTCTAATGATTAAATGCTCCCGTGTTTAATGACTAAATTCTCCCGTGTCTAATGACTCAATGCTCCCATGTCTAATGACTAAATGATTCCGTGTTTAATGACTCAATGCTCCCGTGACTATGACTAAATGCTCCCGTGTCTAACGAGTAAATGCTCCAGTGTCTAATTACTAAATGCTCCCGTGTCTGGTGACTAAATGCTCCCGTGTCTAATGACTAAATGCTTCCGTGTCTAGTGACTAAATGCTCCCGTGTCTAATGACTAAATGCTCCCGTGTCTCGTGACTAAATGCTCCCGTGTCTAGTGACTAAATGCTCCCGTGTCGAGTGACTAAATGATCCCGTGTCTAGTGACTAAATGCTCCCGTGTCTAGTGTCTAAATGCTCCCGGGTCTAATGACTAAATTCTCTCGTGTCTAACGACTTAATCAAAAGGGTGAACGTCAAGTCAGAAATCAAAGTAATTTTGAAACCATTTAGATTATCTAACAGCATCGAACGATTTTTGACGAGTCGAGTGACTGCTCAGTCAACGGGAGTACCCACGGTACACTTCTTCAATAAAAGTAAAAAGAGCTGATTGCCTTATCAGGAATATTTTTAACATAACATGATATTTGGGAGTGGTTACCTATTCCAGGTATAAATAAATATTATCGGTACTCTTTGCGGGAAATTGCGGTTAAATTGTAATAAAAATAGCTGACAAATTTTATTAACAATGAAAAACTAATTAGTATGCAAAATGGCCATCGCCATCTGATGTGGGAACGATAGTGTACACCTTGTGACTAATAAACAGTAATTAGGGACATGCGTCCCCCATCCCCTACACCCGTGCAGTTGGTCATCCACACTTTTCTGCCCCCGTTCAGGCATTCCCACATCTACCCGCACTGTTCAGGTGTCATTCCACCTTCGCGCACCAGTGTATGCGTCTCTCGAACCCCCGCAATCGTGCGGGTGTGCCTCCACCTGCCCCCCCCCCACTCCTCCCTATCTGTTGCTGAGATAAATGTCGTCTGTTGCAGGGACAAATGTTTGTGTGTTGCAGGGACAAATATCGTGTTGCAGGGACAAATGTCGTGCGCTGCAGGGACAAATATCGTGAGTTGCAGAGACAAATGTTGCGTGTTGCAGAGACAAATGTTGTGTGTTGCAGAGACAAATGTCGTGTGTTGCATGGACAAATTACATGTGTTGAAGGGAGAAATGTCGTGTGTTGCAGGGAGAAATGCCGTGTGTTGCAGAGACAAATGCCGTGTGTTGCAGGGACAAATGCCGTATGCTGCAGACACAAATGACGTGTGTTGCAGGGACAAATGACTTGTGTTGCAGAGACAAATGCCTTGTGTTGCAGGGACAAATGCCGTATGCTGCAAGGACAAATGACGTGTGTTGCAGGGACAAATGACGTGTGTTGCACTGACAATGCCGTGTGTTGCAGGGGCAGTGTCGTGTTTCCGCTGTTTGAAATCTCAAAGTTCGCCCGTCAATTGAAATTACCGTCATTTCTGTCTTTTTCACCAAGCGGTTGTTGGTTCGTGTGAGCTGGACACTCTCCTGGACATTGTTATTGAGAGGGTTTTGTACACTATTGTGGAAATTGGTGTGAGGATAGTTCTGAACTCTCTTGTGGTCACTGTTGAGAACAATGTTGTGGTGATAGTTCTGATCACTTCTGTGGACACTGTAGTAGCCCCAGTTGTTGACCTTGTTTTGGAGACCAGTGCGCATTGTCGCGGAGATCGGTTTGTACTCTGTAGTGGACAACATCGAGATATGCCTAGAAACAATCCGACCAAATCGAAGCTGGTATTACGATGACGTTTACGTAACATAATTCTCGCGACCTGACGATGGGCTGTTTCATCGTCCAGTATCATTGAAATTCCTTTAATTTGTTAAAATCTGATGCATGCGAAAGTAGTTCCAAATGCTCTCATTCATCACTTGCAGGCATAAGCTCTCATATGTCCCTCGCGTGCTCCCATCCGTCACTAGCATGCTCACAGCCGGCACTTGCATGCATAAACTCTCGTCCGTTTCATGCGTGCATAAGTTCTCATCTATCACTTGCATGCATAAGTTCTCCTCTGTCACTTGCATGCACAACCTTTCATCCGTCACTTGTATGCATAAGTTCTCATCCGTCACTTGCATGCAAAAGTTCTCATCCGTCACTTGCATGCAAAAGTTCTCATCCGTCACTAGCATGCATAAGTTCTCATCCGTCACTAGCATGCATAAGTTCTCATCCGTCACTAGCATGCATAAGTTCTCATCCGTCACTAGCATGCATAATCTCATCCGTTACTTGCATGCATAAGTCCTGTACGGACAATAGAATTTCTCAATTTCCCACGGCTGTGTGAGGATGAACTTTATTACATCAGTCGGCCTGTCGGCATAGGACGTTCATCGACCCGAGGAAGTTAATAAGTTTCCAGCCCTTTTACGAGCTTTAAATAACTTGTACATAAGTGATTGCAGTTGCCGGGCAGCTGCTCACACATTTCCACCTCTTATCTTTGATTACATTTATTAGAGAATTCTGCGAAGCGATGTATCTATATTTGTTTTATTGCATTCATAAGTTCTCATTAGTCACAAGCATGATCGCATCCGTCACGTGCATTCATAAGCTCTCATTAGTCACAACATGCTTTCATTCATCATTTGCATTCATAAGCTCTCATAAGCTACAATCATGCTCTCATCCGTCACTTGTATTCATAAGTTCTCATTAATCACAAGCACGCTTTCATCCGTCACTCGCATTCATAAGCTCCCATAGGTCACAAGCATGCTCTCATCCGTCACTTAGAATGATAAGCTCTCATTAGTCGCAAGCATGCTCTCATCCATCACCAACATTCATAAGCTCTCAGTTGTCACAAGCATGTTCTCATCCATCACTTGCATTCATAAGCTATCATTAATCACAGGCATGCTCTCATCCGCCACTTGCATTCATAAGCTCTCATTAGTCACCAGCATGATCGCATCCGTCACGTGCATTCATAAGCTCTCATTAGTCACAAGCATGCTCTCATCTGTCACTTGCATTCATAAGCTCTCATTAGTCACAAACATGCTCTCATCCATCACCTACATTCATAAGCTCTCATTAGTCACAAGCATGCTCTCATCCGTCACTTGCATTCATAAGCTATCATTAATCACAGGCATGCTCTCATCCGTAACTTGCATTCATAAGCTCATATTAGTCACAAGCATGCTCTCATTCGTCAGTTGTATTCATAAGCTCTTATTAGTCACAAACATGCTCTCATTCGTCATCAGTTGCATTCATAAGCTCTCATTAGTCACAAGCATGCTCTCATCCGTCACTTGCATTCATAAGCTCTCATTAATCACAGGCATGCTCTCATCCGTCACTTGCATTCATAAGCTCTCTTTAGTCACAAGCATGCTCTCATCCGTCACTTGCATTCATAAGCTCTCATTAGTTACAAGCATGCTCTCATCCATCACCTACATTCATAAGCTCTCATTAGTCACAAGAATGCTCTCATTTGTCACTTGCATTCATAAGCTCTCACTAGTCATGAGCATGCTCTCATCTGTCACTTGCATTCATGAGCTCTCTTTAGTCACAAGCATGCTCCCATCCGTCACTTGCATTCATTAGCTCTCATTAGTCACAAGCATGCTCTCATCCATCACCTACATTCATAAGCTTTCATTAGTCACAAGCATGTGCTCATCCGTCACTTGCATTCATAAGCTATCATTAGTCACAAGCATGCTCTCATCCATCACCTACATTCATAAGCTCTCATTAGTCACAAGCATGTGCTCATCCGTCACTTGCATTCATTAGCTATCATTAATCACAGGCATGCTCTCATCCGTCAATTGCATTCATAAGCTATCATTAATCACAGGCATGCTCTCATCCGTCACTTGCATTCATAAGCTCTCATTAGTTACAAGCATGCTCTCATTTGTCACTTGCATTCATAAGCTCTCATTAGTCACAAGCATGCTCTCATCCGTCATTTGCATTCATAAGCTCTCATTAGTCACAAGCATGCTCTCATCCGTCACTTGCATTCATAAGCTCTCATTAGTCACAAGCATGCTCTCATTCGTCAGTTGCATTCATAAGCTCTCATTAGTCACAAGCATGCTCTCATCCGTCAGTTGCATTCGTAAGCTCTCATTAGTCACAAGCATGCTCTCATCCGTCATTTGCATTCATAAGCTCTCATTAGTCACAAGCATGCTCTCATCCGTCACTTGTTTCCACTGAGCGTAACAATGACTCTCATATCAATGGAAATCAATGATGTAAACTTGATACTCCTGTTTATGCGGGAAATATATAGAATTAATACTGATAATTCTTGCTTTATGATGTACTATGTTGAACTCTTCCATCGTATTAGAGTATTGACGGGAAGAAAACAAAGTTCCATGTAGTCAGACTATTTACGAATTTCAATTTATTTCAGTTGAAGAACCTACAAATTTCATCAAACTTTTTTGGTTATACAAATGAACTTATCTGTTCCACCAACAGCAGAGTTCCCTCATAGAAGAGATTTGGTTACCTCAACTCTAGATTGCGGCGCATTTCCCCAGGGTCCCCTTCAACAGCCATCACGCCGATATGGAGGCAATACCATCACGCCGATAAGGAGGCAATAGCCATTACGACGATAAGGAAACAACCGTCACGCCGATAAGGAGGCAATTGCCATCACGTCAATGCGAGGGCAATATCCATCACCCCAATAAGGAAGCAATACCGTCACGCTGATAAGGAGACAATAACCATCACGCCGATAAGGAGGCAATAGTCATCATGCCGGTAAGAAGGCATCAGCCATCACGCCGATAAGGAGGCAATAGCCATCTCGCCGATAAGGAGGCAATAGTCATCGCTCCGATACGGAGGCAATAGCCTTCACGCCAATAAGGAGGC
Organism: Gammarus roeselii; assembly: GCA_016164225.1. NCBI lineage: Eukaryota > Metazoa > Arthropoda > Malacostraca > Amphipoda > Gammaridae > Gammarus > Gammarus roeselii. The sequence goes on along the minus strand of SDVV010020591.1, from coordinate 3,022 downwards.
AATAGCCATCACGCCGATAAGGAGGCAATAGCCATCTCGCCGATAAGGAGGCAATAGTCATCGCTCCGATACGGAGGCAATAGCCTTCACGCCAATAAGGAGGCAATAGCCATCACGCCGATAAGGAGGCAATAGCCATCTCGCCGATAAGGAGGCAATAGTCATCGCTCCGATACGGAGGCAATAGCCTTCACGCCAATAAGGAGGCAATAGCCATCACGCCGATAAGGAGGCAATAGCCATCTCGCCGATAAGGAGGCAATAGTCATCGCTCCGATACGGAGGCAATAGCCTTCACGCCAATAAGGAGGCAATAGCCATCACGCCGATAAGGAGGCAATAGCCATCTCGCCGATAAGGAGGCAATAGTCATCGCTCCGATACGGAGGCAATAGCCTTCACGCCAATAAGGAGGCAATAACTATCACGCCGATAAAAAGGCAATAGCCATCACACCGAATAGGAGGCAATAGCCAAAACACCGATAAGGAGGCAATTGATATTCGGAGTATAAAAAGGAACAGCCATCACGCAGAAAAGGAGGCAATAGCTATTTGGGGTGTAATAAGGAAACAGCCATCATGCCGACAAGGAGACAATAGCTATTCGGGGAGTGATAAGGAAACAGCCATCATGCCGACAAGGAGACAATAGCTATTCGGGGTGTAATAAGGAAACAGCCATCATGCCAACGAGGAGGCAATAGCTATTCGGGATGTTATAAGAAACAGCCATCATGCCAACGAGGAGGCAATAGCTATTCGGGATGTAAAAAAGAAACAGCCATCATGCCGACAAGGAGACAATAGCTATTCGGGGTGTAATAATGAAACAGCCATCATGCCAACGAGGAGGCAATAGCTATTCGGGATGTTATAAGAAACAGCCATCATGCCGACGAGGAGGCAACAGCTATACGGGGTGTAGTAAGAAAACATTTCGTCCGATTTCTCCCTTCATGACGGACTATCTGTTTTCTATCACTTTGACGCTGCAAAAATTTGCATTTGAAAAGATACGATTAAAGGCAACCGAGCAGAAATGTGAGCGAAATTTGCATTGCTTTTCCCCCTCCGGCCAACGAATTGAGTTTCCCTTTGTGGGAAAGCTTTGGTAGGTGGAGAAATCTGCTATAGTGATGATCGGCTGACCGGTAGTGATGGAGGGTCTGCTATAGTGATGATCGGCTAACGGGTAGTGATGGAGGGTCTGCTATAGTGATGATCGGCTAACTGGTAGTGATGGAGGGTCTGCTATAGTGATGATCGGCTAACTGGTAGTGATGAAAGGTCTGCTGTAATTATGATCGGCTGACTGGTAGTGATGGAGGGTCTGCTGTAGTGATGATCGGCTGACTGGTAGTGATGGAGGGTCTGCTATAGTGATGATCGGCTGAATAGTAGTGATGGGGGGTCTGCTATAGTGATGATCGGCTGACTGGTACTGATGGAGGGTCTGCTATAGTGATGATCGGCTGACTGGTAGTGGTGAAGTGTGTGTTATAGTGATGATCAGCTGACTGGTAGTGATGGAGGGTCTGCTATAGGGATGATCGGCTGACCGATAGTGATGAAGGGTCTGCTATAGCGATGATCGGCTGACTGGTTGTGATGGAGGGTCTGCTATAGTGATGATCGACTGACTGCTAGTGATGGAGGGTCTGCTATAGTGATGATCGGGTGACTGATAGTGATGGAGAGTCTGCTATAGTGGTGATCGACTGACTGCTAGTGATGGAGGGTCTGCTATAGTGATGATCGGCTGACTGGTACTGATGAAGGGTCTGCTATAGTGATGATCGGCTGACTGCTAGTGATGGAGGGTTTGCTATAGTGATGATCGGCTGACTGGTAGTGGTGAAGGGTCTGATATAGTGATGATCAGCTGACTGGAAGTGATGGAGGGTCTGCTATAGTGATGATCGGCTGACTGGTAGTGATGGAGGGTCTGCTCTAGGGATGATCGGTTGACTGGTAGCGATGGAGGGTCTGCCATAGGGATGATCGGCTGACTGATAGTGATGGAGGGTCTGCCATAGGGATGATCAGCTGACTGATAGTTATGGAGGGTCTGCCATAGGGATGATCAGCTGACTGATAGTGATGAAGGTTAGAGTAGCAGAGTTGGACGCGGACAGGTAAAGTTGGATGGCAAACTAGTAGAGTGATACACGACCGACTGGTAGAGTTGGACAGCAGACTGGTGGAGATGGACGTCAGACTGGTGGAGTTGGACGTCAGACTGATGGAGTTGGAGGTCAGACTGTTGGAGTTGTACGTCATACCGGTGGAGTTGAACGTCACACTGGTGCAGTTGGACGTCAGACTGGTGGAGATAGACGTCAGACTGGTGGAGTTGGACGTCA
>SDVV010020590.1:0-13293 GCA_016164225.1 Gammarus roeselii | reverse complement strand
GTTGTTGTCCCAATTGTACTCTACGGAGCTGAGGCTTGGGGGGTGAGAGCAGAGGAGAGAAGAAGGTTGAATGTTTTCGAGATGGCGTGTTTGAGGAGCATGGCTGGAGTAACGCTGAGAGACCGGATCAGCAACGACGTGGTTCGAATCAGAACAGGGATGGTGGAAAAGTTGGAGAACAGAGTGGATTCGCGTGTACTGAGATGGTTCGGGCACATGGAGAGGATGGATGAAGGGAGATTGGTGAAAAGGGTGATGAATGCTGAGGCGAGTGGTTGCAGGCCTAGAGGTAGACCGAAGTTTGGGTGGATGGATGGTCTGAAGCAGGCGTTAAGAAGAAGAGACATGAATGTGGGGGTGGCGAGAGAGCGTGCAATGAACAGGCGTGAGTGGAGAATGGTTGTGAATGGCCAATTTTGACGCTGCTCTGATGTGCTTTCCCGCCCTTGGCATCCCGCTGTCGGGATGGTCGTGGGTGGGGAGGGGCCCGGCCATTATGACGCGGCGGGGGTAAACCTGTGAAAACTGTCAGGCCCTGCTGCTGACGACGGTTCCTCGGTGCATTCGGGACCCAGAGTGTAAGTTGAGGGGCTACCGGCCGGACCCTTTAGCACAAAAGGGCTAAGTTGTGTGAGTGTGAGCGTGTGAGGTGCACCTTGCCGTCGGCCACCCCCCTTTCTGGGGGATGCGGCCTAGTGTCTGTATCTGTACCCAACGTCCTACAGCTCATTACACTCTTCAGTGCACCCAACACTTTACATCCCTCCTTCACTCGCGCCTTCACTTCAGTTTCCACTAGTTCAGTTATCTCCGCATGAGAGCCCAGATACTTAAAACACTGAACTTCCTCCATGAGCTCTCCATTTAGGGTGACAATAATTTTGCTCGCATCGACATTCCTCGAGCATCTCATTACTTTACTCTTACCAACGTTCACTCGAAGCTTCCTCCTCTCACACACACAACCAAACTCAGACACTAGCCTACATAGCTTCTCCTCCGAATCCGCAACCAGGGCCGTATCATCAGCAAATAGCAACTGGCTCAACTGCCATCTCCGCCCATTCGCTTCCAACTGTTCCAAGCCACGACCCAGCACACTTGCGTTCACCTCCCTGACCACTCCATCCATGTAGTGGTTGAACAGCCTGGCAGACATCACGCAGCCTCGTCTCAGTCCCACTTTCACGGTGAACCAATCACTCACCTCGCTCCCCACTCTGACACATGCTCGGCTGTCAGCATAGAAACTCTGCACCACTTTCAACAGATGTCCGCCCACTCCATACAAACGCAACACCCTCCGCAGCGCTTTCCTGTCAATTCTGTCGCATGCCTTCTCTAGATTCATGAAGGCCCAGAACATATCCTTTCCTTTGGCAAGGTACTTCTCACAGACCTGTCTCACTGCAAAAATTTGATCGGTACACCCTCTATCACTCCTAAAGCCACACAGTTCCTCTCCAATTGCGTAGTCCGTACAGTCTTTAATCCTTTTGATCAGCACTCTCCCGTACAACTTACCAACCACACATAACAGACTGATGCCTCTCGAGTTGCAGCATTATTATTATTATTATTTTTTATCAAATAGTTGAATAATGATCAAGCGGCGGCACCTGGTAGCCTATATCATTGGCAAAGGTAACACCGAAGCTGCAGCTGCAACAAATCAAGCTGAAACACAGTTCAAATTAGTAGATAGATATTTTCTTACCCAAATTATTGAAAGCCAACACGAAATAACAATATCTTGGATCTAGTGTTTTTCAACTCAGCTGAGTAAATAAAAAATATTGATACAACAAAAACTGCACCATCCAATCCTAATGTGATTGAAATGAGTATAGATGCTGACCTACTGAGAAGGAACACAGTAAATACCATCTTCTCCAGGAACATGACTTTCTGGCAACTGAACTTCTTTGATGCAGATATAAATTGGGTAAATATACACAAATCTCTGTCCAATATTAATTGCAAACAACTCATTGTTCAGGCAAACAGTGTGGAGGAAGCAAAGAAAAACTTTGATGATACACTGTTGCAGGTGTGTGTACAACAAGTCCCAATAGAAAGAAAAATTCTCAAAAGAAGCAAGTATTATTCAAAAAGGAAATTCCTCATGAAGAAGCATGCAATAAAACAGAACAAACTTTGCAACAAAGTTAACCCTTTTAGACGTATTAAACAAGGAGAAACCATCATCTTGATTGAAAAGCGGATAAAAGGTTCACATGATCAAGAGAGAAGAGAATTCGAAAAGAAAGCTATTGAAAAAATGATAAATTCAAAAAAATTATTTGATTGAGCAGGCAAATTTTCAACCTCTAAAACTAAAACTGGCCTATTAATTGATAAATCTGCTCACCTGGTAGATGGTAACAGAGCAATGAGCGAGTTGTTGAGTGAGAATTACAGACGGGTATTTAGTATCCCAATGCGCACTCATACAAATCCTGAAATTGCCTCTGAATTTTCATTGACCGATCTTAACATTGACATCTATGAAATTACAAAAGCTTTTGATGACATAGGCAGCAATACTGCATCCGGGCCAGACGACATCCCTGCTGTTTTATTGAAACAATGCAAAGGTACTGTCCAGACCCCTACAAATGTTGGGGCAGAAGTCTTTGGACACTTCCGATATCCCACAGACCATGAAGCATTCCGTCATCTTCCCGCTAGCAAAAGGAGGTAGCCTCACAAAGCCCATCAAATTACAGACCAATTTCTTTGACATAACTTGTAGTCAAAATATTTGAAAGAGTAATGAAAGGACGAATAGTGAATTTCTGGAAGAAGAAAATGGTTCAACTCCAAGCAACATGGTTTCAGAAGTAAGAGGAGCACGTTGACCCAACTGCCCGAGTACTGTGACGCATTGTGTGATGAATCAAATGTGGATGTAATTTATCCTAACTTTGCCAAGGTCTTTGACAAAGTAGATCACAGTATACTGTTATCAAAACTATATAACGCCTGTATCCAGGGGAATGTCTACAAATGGATCTAAATCTTTCTAAAAGGCAGAACTCAAAGTGCGGTAGCGAATGGAGAAACCTCTGCGCTAGGGGATGTCCTTAGTAGGGTCCCACCAGGCACTGTGCTTGGACCACTGTTTTCCTTAATATTGGCTAATGATCTGGGCCAAAGCTGTCCTCATACATCAGTCTTGTGCTTTGCAGATGATACCAGAGTACTAGGCATGGTCAGACTTGAGGGATGTAGAAAAGGTTCTAACTGATCTGAAAGAAATCTTCAAGTGGGCTGGTGAAAACAATATGCAATTTAAGGAATCTAAATTTGAATCACTGAGATACGGAAAAAAATCCGACCTAAAAAACAAAGCATTGTATGTTTCTAGCAATAATACAGCTATAGAAGAAAAAGGAAGCCTGCGTGATCTAGGCGTACTAATGCAAAACAATGGTTCTTTCCATAAACAAATTGCAAAGGTTGAGGCCAGGGGCAAAAGACTGTGTTCTTGGGCTATGAGAACCTTTCTGGCTAGAGGTAAAAGGACAATGTTGACTCTTTGGAAACAACTAATCCAACCAGTCATTGACTATTGCTCCCCTCTCTGGATCCCACATAAGCATAAAGATCTGTATAGACTTGAAGCAGTGCAATAAGCTTCACCTCTTATATTACGGAGGTAAAGGAAATGGACTATTATGACAGATTAAACGCCTTGAGGCTTTACTCAATCCAAAGAGGTTCTGAAAGATTCATGGTCATGAACGTTTGGAAAATTCTGGAAGGCTACACTGTCAATGTCAACGAAAAAATTGTAACGATAGTGACCATGAGAAACCAGGCAAGAAATGGCAGAATGTGTTGATTCAAAGTGCCAAAACCGACGGGGGAAAAGCGGTGCAAACAGTTGCATTCAACAGCTTCACGTGCCGAGCACCTCGGTCATTCAACCGAATGCCATTGGAAATACGTGAGATGAAACAGGTGCCACAACTGTCAGCTACAGCAAACATTTTGATGTTATGTTATGGAAAATTTACTTTATTTCATCGATTGATTTTTCTTTGACGAAATTCATTTCATGTTGCACGAACGAGCACTTTTATTTCAAAGAGATTACTTTGGTGTAGATAGTAGATTAACATAAGGGGTTTGAAGGATACCGTGAGTTCCGACGCGAGGCTGCCAGCTTCATTATAGGACACGCCCCTTTGGTATAATGAATCCAACGATTGACGGAGTAGAATATCCTTCAATCCTAGCATACGACAACCTGGTGTTATGGCACCCTCCGAGAGATTCACCGGATAGGACTCGGGGTTCACTAGGCATTTTTTATCAGGAACTTCCTCCGGCGGAGAGTCTTCCGGTCCAAAAATGGGCAATCACCCTTCGGACATACATACCCAAGATGAGGGGGTCTCCAAGGTACTCTATTCGCGATTGCCATTAATGGGATCACGGGGGTGATCCCTCCCTCCATGAATGGGTCACTGTACGCTGACGACTTTACGATGTACGCATCGGCGCCAGTTGTGTCCTAACTCCAATGTAAACAACAGAGTGCAATTGCCCAGGTGGTTGCCTGGACGTAATTTCGAGGCTTTCAAATATCTAATAGCAAAACATGTTCACTTCATATCTATTGGTCTCGCGCACACACACGGAACCAGACCTCAGACTTTATGGAGAAACGATCCCTTTCCTACCTACAGTCCGCTTTCTAGAAGCTAACCTGGAAATACCACCTGCAGAAGCTTAAGATAGACTGCTTACAGCGATTTGTCATTCTTCAGTCCGCATCGCACTTCACCTAAGTTGCAGATCAAATAACATCATTACGCCTTCACCACGCTATCATCCGGCCAAACTGGACTATGGGAGCATGGTCTATGGCTCCGCGAAACCAAATATTCTCTAGACGCTGGAACCAGTTCACGATGCCGCCCTTCGCGCTTGTACTGGAGCTTTCCGCTCCTTCACTATGGTCACCCTTCTTTGTGGAACTGGTGAGCCTAGTCTTGCCCTGCGACGAGAACAAATTGGCCTTACATTTTATTGCCATGTTCTTGCTCGCCCCACCTCCCCTACGTGTACCACAATCCGACAGCGCCATCCCAATCTTGCTCCTTCCCCGAGCTCCTCACTGTTGAGCTTGGACTACCACACATCATGGTGGACCTTCTCTCGCGAGATGCTATTCCAATCTGGCGTTTACCAGAAAATATGCTCTGCCCTCGCTATTTTAGTGGCCCAAAGGCAGATGTTGCACCCCAAAATCTTCGAACTATTTTTTTTAGCCCATGCGGAGACTCATCACGCTGATAGCTTGCATATCTTCACTGATGGATCTGAAGACGACGATGCGGTGGGCTGTGCAGTGGTGCTCCCCGGGCGCGTCGTCACTAGGAAACTCCCACCATCAGCGTCAGTTTTCACTGCTGAACTCACGGCCATTGCCGATGCCCTCTTGGCGGCTGATACTCTTCCAGATGCCAACATCTCAATCTTAAGTGATTCGCTCAGTGAGCTTCACACCCTGGAGATCTTCAACAATTGCCAATCTGTCGTTTTAGCAATCTTGCGCTGGCTTGTACGATTGTCCTCCAGAAACAAGAACGGTCGTTTCTGCTGAGTTCCGGGCCACTGTAGAGTGGTGGGCAATAAGCGGGCGGACGAAGCCGCGCGAAGAGCTGCAGCGGCGCCTGACCCAGCAGAACAGCGTCCACTCCCATATAAAGACTTTTACCCAGTGAATAAAAGAGCTGTGCGAAATTAATGGAACATGGAATGGTCTGATGTTCCCATGAGAAATAAATTGCGTACTATTAAAGACACACCCTTACATACCCTGGGTCTCATCAAGCTATCGATCTCGACGGACTGAGGTAACTATATGCCGATTGTGAATTGGACATAGCAGACTAACGCAGACACCTAATGGAAGCGTCGCCACCTCCTTTCTGCATGGACTGTCTAGTCCCTCTTACAATAGCCCGTGTCTTGGCAGAATGCCCCTCATGGACGGAATGTCGACGCACATACTTCCACAGTAGCCGGTTCCTGAACCTTCCCTCAGACAATTTAGTGCGGAACCGCTTCTCAGCTACCTTCAAGGAACCGGCTTCCTAACTGAAATCTGATCTGTTGTGAATTGATCATGCTTAATTTTACTTACCGATAAACTCCTCCAACCCGGAGGACTACCGTTTTCTCTGCTCACTTTGAGTAGGACACATTTTTGACCTCTCTCTATATCCCTATAAACAGTAGTTACCTAAGCCTGCCGTGAGTCGAAACAATACCGGAGACTGAGGATGATTTGTCGATGACTTGATGCAACGCTGGCTGCTGGTTTGACGTTCGGTGCTAGAAGGACATTGACTCAAGTGCACAAGAAAGCCTTGACACTCTGATCTAATCTTGTGGATGATACAGTTCTATTGGCATATCGGGAGAAGTTGCGTAGGCTGTTATTAAATTTGACAGAGTGTGTGGGCGAAGGACGCTCCAAGTTATTGTTGCTAAAAGTAATGAGTTTGGTAGAGTGTGTGGGAGAAGGAAGCTTCAAGTTAATGTTTTGTAAAAATACAGTAATGAGTTTGAAGTTTGGTAGAGAGTGTGTGTGTGGGGGCGGATCCTCCAAGTTAATATGGCTGAAAATAGTGCAATGAGTTTGGTAGAGTGTGTGGGAGAAGGAAACTTCAAATTCATGTGGCTAGAAGTAAAGTAATGAGTTTTGTAGAGAGTGTGGGAGAAGGAAGCTTCAAGTTCATGTAGCTTTAGAAGTAAAGTAATAAGTTTTGTAGAGAATGTGGGAGAAGGAAGCATCAAGTTGATGCGGGTAAAAGTAAAGTAATAGTGTTTAAGGGATGTCGATGCAACTATAATAAGTGTTCACCTGAATGGAGTTACTAGAGGAAGTTAAGTTCCTTGAGTACCTGGCTCTCATGTGGAGAAGACTTGGGAAACTGAGGTAAAGTCTAGACTGAAGGAAGGGTCTAAAGTGTTGAGTGCAGTGAGGGTCTAATGAACTGCAGGACATCAGGGTGTCGACAGGTCTGGGAAGTATGGGAAAGCCCAAGGAATATTGACGGAAAGACGAAGATGTACGGGATAATTCGCGTGCTGTTTAGGAATTGAAAACATTGAAAAGGCTAGGCGATTAGTATGGCTGTAGGGGAGGTGGAGGCCATTATGGGATATGCAATTAATTTACAGATACAGACACTAGGCCGCATCCCCCAGAAAGGGGGGTGGCCGAAGGCAAGGCGCACCTCACACCCTCATACGCTCACACTCACACAACTTAGCCCTTTTGTGCTAAAGGGTCCGGCCGGTAGCCCCTCAACTTCTACTCTGGGTCCCGAATGCACCGAGGAACCGTCGTCAGCAGCAGGGCCCGACAGTTTTCACTGGTTTACCCCCGCCGCGTCATAATGGCCGGCCCCCCCCCCCACTCATGACCATCCCGACAGCGGGATGCCATGGGCGGGAAAGCACATCAGAGCAGCGTCAATATCAACCATTCTCCACTCACGCCTGTTCATTGCACGCTCTCTCGCCACCTCCACATTCATGTCTCTTCTTCCCAACGCCTGCTTCAGACCATCCATCCACCCAAACTTCGGTCTACCTTAGGCCTGCAACCACTCTCCTCCGCATTCATCACCCTTTTCACCAATCTCCCTTCATCAATCCTCTCGAATTAATTAATTTGGTATGTGTATTTCTGGCATTGAAAGTGTCTATACAATTATTGTATATTTCTGTTAGTAATCAAAGTGAATCGAGTCCTTGTATTTTGCCATTGATTAGGTGGAGGCAAAGAGAGAGAATAGCTAGGTATGTAGGGAAATTAGAATTGTTATCGTTTTTGATAGGGTATGAAGCGACGGAACCCTTTACAGACTCGTTTTGATGCATGGGAATGTCTGGGAAAGTCACGGATTTTTTTTCGCCCAAAGCTGTCGAGACCCTGGACATTGGATTGGGAAGCCGAGAAGATGCTTGTAAGAGGAGATAGTTGTCTCACCAGTGCTCTACCAAGCTGAAACGTGGGAGGCGAGAGTGGTATTTTGAGATTAATTGTTTGAGAGGTATTGCTTCAAGTGACACTGAGGGATAGGATCAGAATTGCAATGAAAATCCTTTATTCACGAGATGCCACGCGGTGTTCTGCAAGGTTACTTCAAACCTAGAATACACTCTGAATCAATGTTGCAACTTGACCTAACAAGGTATTTTGGATACACATTGACGTGGTTAATTTTATGGAAAAAACGTAAACATGCCAGTGGCCACAACAACAGGGAGACCACGTGTTTTGTGGTATGTTTCATGCTGCTGCTGCGCTTATGGTTCGGATGTATCTATATTTTGCCATCTTCAGGAGTGTTCTACGTTCGCCACATTACGTCACATAATGTCACATAAATTTATCCAAGTAACTAATGCAAAAAGGAATTACGAGCATATTCATACATTAGACCCATCAGTGTTGAGGGAGCAGGAGAGAGTGCCATGGTTAAGGGGGAAAAATTGTGTATGGATGAGTTTTGATGTGCTCTCCGACCCCTGGCATCTCACTAAAAAACGGGATGGACGTCGTTTGGGTAGGGCCCGGATATTATTACTCGGTACAGGTAAATTAACAAAAGCTCTCAGTCTCTATTGCTCACACTAATCTTGGATCCCACTCCTAACCCATCGTGAGTGCTACGAAGCCCTGGCCGGACCCTTAAGCGTTAATGGGCTAAGGATTGCTATGTGTGCAAGTACACGAGTAAAGTGTGAAGTGCGTCTTGCTGCTGGCCACCTCCTTTCGGGGATTTGGCTTTGCTTCCGCATCTGTGTCTGGCAACGGATTTCTTGTGTATGAACTAAGCAACCAGTAGCATGTTCTCCTTGCTTCCGTCCCCACGTGATGTTCGGTGTGTTGACTTTGTGCTATGCCAACCAATAACCTTGGTCTCTATAATCCGTTCTTTCTCCCTAGTTGGAGGTGGTTGCCTTGGAGAGCCCATCTGAGCTGCGCAAACAGCTGGTGGTAGAGTTTGAAGGCGAGCAGGGCATAGATGAGGGAGGCGTCAGTAAAGAGTTTTTCCAGCTCATCACTGAACAGCTCTTCTGTCCAGACTTTGGTGAGTGCTCTCTTCATGGTATTTGAACTCAATATCAGGTCAGCATTGCACTCATTGCCTTCAAGTGCTCTTCAATCATTTTCTTGAATAAAATAATATTGTACAATTACAAAACCACAGTATTTTCAATCTACATTTCAAATCATCACAACACTAATGTTCATAGTTTTCTATTGGCATTTTTTTACGTTCTTTACTCGGCTTTTAATTTTTAATACTGGTTACTATTATTTTCTTCATGCACATTCTTGCCAAATACTCTTCTCATAACTCAATTCACTAGCAAATTTGGCATCATCTTTGTGAAGTTGACATCCAGTGAATGGGCAAAGAATCGTTTGCATTACTGTTATTCTTCATATGTACATTTGACCAATGTCTTTTACACTATTCGTCCAGTTTTTATTAACTCAAAGCTTGCTCACCCACTAACCCACCCATGCAGGTATGTTCAGCGTGCAGCAGGACACCGGACTGGTGTGGTTCAACCCTCGATCATTCGAAAGCGAGGCCCAATTTTCACTCGTCGGCCTGGTGCTGGGGCTGGCCATCTACAACAACGTTATCCTGGACCTGCGCCTACCTTCCGTTCTCTATAAGAAGCTCTGTGGCAAGCCGGGCACTTTCCAAGACCTCGAGGACTGCAACCCTGTGAGCTCACCCTTTTTGAAAAAATTGTTGGAAAGCGTCAAAAATGTGCTTGCTACATATTCTCTACTGCATATCTGTTTTATTATTCACAAAATGTTATTTGAAACAGGTTCATTTCGAAAAATGCCTTCCTTAATTGTGACAACTTAGTTTGGATATTCAATAAAGTGACTATGCAGCAGGTTGATTTGATATGATTTTTTTAAATCTTGGAATTTGCATAGTATAAGCACCCCAACCAGAAACATGTGCTATTTGTTCAGTTCTTCTTTGCAAACTGCAGCTATACACCTATAAACTATGGTAGATACTAGGAAGCAACGATACTTGACGCAACCATTTGGAGATGGTTTAGGTTTGTTTGGTACAAGAAAGTTTTTGGACTCCTGCCTTTCGTACTGTTGACAGGTGCCTCCCTCGAAAGCGATCCCAGGTGCGAACCTCTCCCGAGCCAGAGCAGCAGTGTCAAGCATGAACACCGACAAACGCAGCTCGATTATTGTAGTAGCAGGAGGAAACGACCTCTTTCTTCGGAGGGGGCGAACCGGCCTCACCGAACCCTTCATGGCCAACTCCAAGGCCCTAATTAATACGGTAAAAGAGAAAAGCACCAAAGGCATCATCATCGGCCTTGTCCCCCGCCTCAGAATCTCAAAAGAGGCGCACAGCAAAGCCATCGCCCTGAACAAAAGGGTGGAGGCACTGTGCAACACAGAAGGGGTGAGATTCATCGACCCTTGGAGCGACTTCCTGAACAAGAGGACGCTCTACAGGAAGGATGGAGTCCACCTCAACGCAGCAGGATCACGCCAACTGGCTGACCTGATAAACACGAGGCTCAATAAAGACCTCGGGCAACCCGCTGAACGAGGAGGCCCACAAACACCTGCACCCCCCCCCCCACGCTCACATCCTAGCGATGGAGCAACCCCCTCAACAGACCCACACACAGAGGGTAGCGGGCGGAGGAAAAAAAAGAGGAAGAAACCCTCTCCCGCCCCTGACAGATCCACCGACTTCTCGGACACGGAGACCGTGTCCAAGACCCCCCCAAGCTCGAAAACTAGAAACAAAGCGCCCTCAACAAACTCTGTGGGGGCCGCCAACAACACCGCACTGGCCAGACCTGAGCACGACATAAGCTCCAGCTCCACGAGCTCAGGCGAAGGTAGTACACACACCAGTGGAAGAGACACCACCACCAGCTCATACACAGACGCTGAAACCCCCGACGGTGAAACGCTAATCCATCTGGAGCAGACGATTATCGAAGAAAATGTCCCTGGCAAACCAACCTGACTCGGCGAACAGCAACGGCGCTGAATCGAGCGACAGCGGGACCGAAGCTGGCGCGCGTGACAACCGCAGAGAAGACTCCGAGACTGACAGTGACAGTCGGAGTGATGACGAGGGAAACGACCCGGACCCTCGACCTCCCCCATCACCCCCTAGGAGAGGTGAACAGCCACCACCACATCCGGGAAACGAGAGCGCATCCGAAGACCCGTGAACGACATAGATGGCCTCCGGATGCTACTTCTGACTGCTAGATCAATCAGGAACAAGCAAGCGGAATTTCGCTGCCTTGTTGCTTCTGAGATGCCTGACATAATAGGCATCACGGAAACCTGGATCCAGAAAGAATGAAACGATTTCGAAGGCGATTACGAACTTGAAGGGTATAACCTTTTCAGAAGAGACCGTCAGGCCAGACGGGGAGGAGGTGTCGCAAACTATGTGCGAAACCACCTCCGAGCCACTCGCCGTACCATTGACACCCCACATGAGGTCATAGGTATCGAAATCGAAGGCACAGCCAGAAAGCTACACGTACTTCTCTTGTACCGGCCACCCCACCAAACGGTGGATAGCAACCAATCCCTCTACGAGCTCCTCACACAGCTCATCCATAACAGGGTAGCAGTGATTATGGGGGACTTGAACTGCAACGTTGTCTTGGAAAATCGAACGGCAGACGTAGAGGGGAACAGATTAGTCGATTTCGCCAATGACAACTTTCTGGAACAACTGGTTGACGAACCCACCAGAGGAAACAGCCTCCTAGACCTAATCTTTGCTACGGAAGAAAACCTGGTTACCCAGGTTACTTTAGGTGAACCCCTGGGCACCAGTGACCGTAAAATGGTCAGGTGCGTCATCCACGCGTCAACAAACCAAGCAATCCTCAACGCTAAACTAAGGCTCAACTTCCGAAGAGCGGACTTCGTTAAGTTCAAAAGGGACCTCGGCAATCTCCAACCCACTAGGTTGGAATCAGTTGAACCATCCTGGACGGATTTCAAGACCAAATTCCTGGTCGTCCTGGAAGGCTGCATCCCAACCCAGGAAGTGCGAGCCGACCAAAAGCCACATCCTAAGTGGTTCAACATAGGAATCCAAGCAGCCATGTCCACCAAAGACCGTGCATACAGGCGCTGGAAACAAAACCCTTCGGACCGATTACGGAACGAACACAGGGAACAATGTAGAGTGGTAAATAGGCTAGTCAGAGTAGCTCAACACAATGAAGAACGCAGAGTTGCAGCCACCTGCATGAACCCACGAACCCGAAAGAGTTCTTTAGCCACGTAAACAGCAGGAAACCCATCAGAGCTTCCATCGGCCCACTTACCACGGACCAAGGAACTCTGACAACTACAAATGCGGAGATAGCGGAGGTACTTGACCAGTACTTCGTTAGCGTGTTCACCGAAGAGAGTGAAGATGCAATCCCGGAACCCTCCATTAGGTACCGGGGTATGCAACCCTTGGAGGACATCCAATGCACAGCCGCAGTGATAGATGGGAAAATAAAGAAACTGACGGCGAACAAATCTGCAGGCTCCGACGTGTTCCTCCCGAGAGTAATAAAGGCTGTCTCGGACGAAATTGCCCCCCATCTCCTGGTGGTATTTAACCAATCACTGGAAGAAGGGGCGGTTCCCGAGGACATGAAGATAGCCGACGTCACCCCTATCCACAAGAATGGGACGAAAAATCTCCCGGGAAACTACAGGCCCATCAGCCTCACATCAGTCGTGGGTAAAATATTGGAGTCCATTATTGCAGACCAAATCGTTAACCATCTGGAGACGAACAATCTCCTAGGGAACAGTCAGCACGGTTTTCGATGTAAGAGATCATGCCTGACCAACCTGTTGAAATTCTTCCACCACATGATCTCCATCTACGACGACTCGAGGGCTATCGATGTCCTGTACCTTGATTTCAAGAAGGCATTCGATAAGGTCCCTCACAAGAGACTCCTCACCAAGCTGAGAGCTCTTGGAGTTGTGGGAAGAATCTGGGAATGGATAGAGCACTGGCTCTCAGATAGAAGGCAGAGAGTGGTGATCAACGGTGAAAGCTCACCGTGGGCCCCGGTTAGAAGCGGGGTCCCCCAAGGATCAGTCCTAGGCCCACTCCTGTTCCTCATTTACATAAATGACCTAGACGCAGGCCTCGTCAGCAAAATATCAAAATTTGCTGACGACACCAAACTAGGAGCAAACGCCGC
>SDVV010020589.1:0-13293 GCA_016164225.1 Gammarus roeselii | reverse complement strand
CGGGTATCCGTGTTGACTGTCTCTGTTATAGATAAGTCATTGGATGAGACTGTCTCTGTTTTGGATAAGCCATTGAAAGCGTGACTGATTTGTGATTTAAGTTGTTTGGTTTCCTCTGCCGCTTGACAAAATTTACAGCGCAATGTCTTGCATTCTCCATTTGAGGGACTGCTACGCAAAGTCCTGGAAGAGCCAGTAGAACTTTGACAATCCTTTAGTTCGGGGGCGTACAAGGTGTGGCAGATGCTACATTCAAGCTTAGTCTGAACCATCTTGGACTGTTATAGGATTTACCGTTGGGAAAATGGACCGTTAGCTTGAGTTCTAGTTTATGTGATTTCTTGTAGACAGCAGATATGAATGCAATACTATAATTAGATTCGGGATGAGACGATTCGAAAATAGAATTAAAACGGGAATAATACAAAGGAGAGTCGGATGCGCGCATCGTCGGATGCCCGTTAGCACAAGGTTACTTTCTATTGCGGGATTTGGGTTGAATGCAAAGCTAAACTAACTTATAGCTGCTCCTATCTCCTTCTCAATAAAGGAATGATAGCATGATTATGAGCACCGGCGGAGTATCAGAAGATGACGAAAAAATAATTACAATTCAGTAAGTGGGGTGGTATGAAATCGTATCATGATTCTTAGCTGCAAGATGTAAAGTGGTACGATAAAATGATACTACCTGATACAAGATACTTGTGGTTTTGTTACGGAGAACCGGCCACATTTGACAATGTTGAAAATCATAATACCAGTAACATCTTAGAATACGGTTGAGGTGTAGGGGACGATCGGCTCTGACATTGGTTGTAGGGGCACGGGGGAGGAGGGAGAGGAGTGAGGGCATCCTTAGAGAGAGCATAGCATATACAGTTGAACCTAGTTTTTAAGTCACAGAAGATTCCACTTGATTATGATTGATGCAAATGTCACACAGACAGATATTTTTGTATAACCTGTTGTTACTTTTTTATTCTAATGGAACTGGAGTAATAACAGATACAAAAACTCTACATATTCTTGTTGTTGAACTTGAACTTTGGCAGTAGTGCTCCCGTTTATTGATTTGATTTTTAATTTTAATTGATTTGATTTGATTTGATAATTGTTGGAGGTGCGTTAGTGCAAATTACATCTTATTGTGGGATAGATTTTAGGGTATCGAGTTCATTTTTTTTCGGTACAAATTCCACAATAAGTAAACTGACAACATAACATGGACATAATCTTTCTTGATCAAATGGTGGCTGCTTGGTTTATGGTTCCACAGTTTAGTGCAATGATACTGCCCACTCCAAATTCCCTCGGATTTTGTTACTGCAAACCGATTTCATTTGAAAAAGCTGATTAATTGAATACCATTAACACATTATAATACTGATAAAGACAGGCAGGTACACACGCACCGCTAAAATAAAAGGTAAACAAACCAGAGCTGCATCCTAACCGTGTGTCATTCTGACAGAAGCATCCTAGCAGTGCGGAAATACGTTTTCAAATATAGTTGTGCGATGACAACAACCAGTTGCATTTGAAGTGTTAAAAGTAAGTATACTAGTAAATAACTAGTAAATATGGGCACAGCTATATTAAAAATATAAATCTAAATCAAACCAATGGATCATAAATGAATACACTTGTTTTCACAGTGTTGAAATAGGTTATCAAGACCAAACTATGCAATGACGGCTATTGTAACTATTAACGGCTATTTTGTTGACGCGATGTCCCGCAGCAGCAATACGATGTCCCGTAACAGCGGTGCGAGGTCCCGTAGCAGCGGTACGATATTCGGAGTCAAGTCGAGGAGTCCCGTAGCAGCGGTACGATGTTCAGAGGGAGGGCAGCAAGAGACGCTGCTCACAAAGGGCGAGGCAGGGCGAGCTAAACAGAAGTGTCTGTCCCCTTAGACTGGCAACACGATAAAGAGAAGTGTCTGCATCCTTGGGCTGGCACGCTAAAACAGAAGTGTTTGTATCATTGGGCTGGCAACACGATACACAGAAGTGTCTGTAACCTTGGGCTGGTAAGACGATAAACAGAAGTGTCTGTATCCTTGGGCTAGCAACACAATAAACAGAGGTGTCTGTATCCTTGGTCTGGCAACACGATTAGCAGAAGTGTCTGTATCCTTTGGCTGGCAACACGATAAACAGAAGTGTCTGTATCCTTGGTCTGACAACACGATTAACAGAAGTGTCTGTATCCCCTAGCTGGCAATACGATAAACAGAAGTGTCTCTATCCTTGGTCTGGCAACACGATTAACAGAAGTGTCTGTATCCTTTAGCTGGCAACACGATTAACAGAAGTGTCTGTATCCTTTAGCTGGCAGTGAAGAGAAGTGTCTGTATCCTTTAGCTGAACAGTAAAGAGAAGTGTCTGTATCCTTTAGCTGGCAACAAGATGAACAGAAGTGTCTGTATCTTTGGGCTGGCAACACGATGAACAGAAGAAGTGTAATTTAGGTGTGTAATGTGCATTTACTGCGACTGTTAATGAAGTGAAGGAGGGGTGAGGCTTGGAATGTGGGCCTAGTGGCATGAGGGCTCAATGAGGTAGGCAGGATCTTTGCGGTTACCTCGCTCCAAGGCTGTGGAGGTTAGTGGGGAGGTATGCAGCTGATTTCTGCCCTTACACTGACGATTACAAACACATAAACACTGTGTTGTAGATACGGCACAAACACTTTGTTTGCACTGGTGCAATTATTCAGATTTTTAAAATGTCCTTCTTAGGATGACCGATTTAAAATTTGCCATTCTAATATTTAACACAGCAAATAAAAGTGACCTACTCTATTTATGTTGAGCAGAAGAGGAAACTAGCCACAACCACACCTCACGGCTGCCACTACAAGACTGTAAGTCGTCAAAGGTTGAAGAGCCAAGTGAAGATATTGAAGAAAAACATAGTGTGAGACCATGTGTCCGTTTGTATGAAACTGGATACAAATTTGAATTACTTGTACCATTCAATCCATCAAGTTTGAAGATGGGGCCTCCCTGCTAACTAATATGGGTCGAGAGTGACAACGAAATAAATAACATGTACGTTAAAGTGATATTTAGAGTCCTCTGGAGGGGTTCATATGTATATATCAATGACTAAATACCGTACATAAGGTAAGGTTAGGTTATGATGGGTGTGAATAACATGATAAAGTGACGTAGGATTGAGTCAAATTAAAAAATAATATGAAATACCTGTAACGTTCAAACCTTCTAAGTTTGAAAATGGGTCCTTTCTGCTAACAAATTTGGGTTGAGAGTTACAACGAAATAAAAACATATATGGTAAAGTGATATTTAGAGTCGTATGGAGTGCTTCATATGTATATAGCAATGATTGAATACCCTACGTAAAGTTTGGTTAGGTTAGGTTGTGATGGGTGTGAATGCCATGTAAAATCAAGAATCATATGAAAAAAAGGTATAACAATCAAAACAAACTATGTAGTTTGCATATGAAAATGGATGAAAATTGCTAGATCCAAATTAGAAGTGTGTATCAAAATTGCGAATGATAGATCAAAATATAAAGCCAGGTCTAGAGGATGGATATGAATACATCATAAATCGATGAAAAAGAATCATATGTATGCATGAAAAGCCGATCGGTAATACATAATTCTTGGATAGAAAAGGCTAGGTTGGGTTAAGATGATTAAATCTTTTCACCTAACATGACGTGAAGGTAGTCCACATTAAATATCTAGTAACAAGGGACTTTGTTCTAATAGAAATAATCATAGATCAGAGGTAAAATGCTACAGATGTTAACCGACCCTGTATATGCACACAAATGTGTGTATGTGTCTACATTGTGCAGGTATTGACCCCTGTATACGTCGTCATTATACCGTGACCGGCCCTGCATATGCGTACAAAGCGTGTATGTGTGTACCTGGTGTGTGACATTAAAAAAAACTACGTAAAATAGAGCCGTGTGAAGGGGATTTGATATGTACATCACACAAAACAATGACTAAATATCATACATAACCATCAAACTTGAATGAAAATTTACAACTATTGGTTAAGTTGGTTAGGATGACTAGATCTTTGAACCTAACATGGTGTTAAACTGTTCCACATTAAAAAAATGTATCAAATTGAAGTGCATTAGTTCTCTTGGATCCTACTTGCTAGTCGCATCCAAGCATGTAACAGAGATATCGATAAAAAAATCTGGAATCTAAACATCTGCACAAGGATATTTGCTTTATCAAATTAGAGAAACAAATTCAAACTGCTCTTGATATGTTGATAATTCAGCCTAAGTGGAGATTTTCATACATATCAATATCATCCATATCCGTCAAACTTGAATAAAAATGCATAACTACCGGTTAGGATGACTGTTAGGTAAGGTTGCCTAGGTATTTATGTATTTGGCAGTGTATGGTAACCCTTTTTGCATTCATTGATATTTGATCTATGTTGTCGTACATTATGTACGTTAGGCATGATATATACGTTAGGTACGTTACGCATGATTTATATCCTAGATCTTGTTGACTGCGGACCTTACATCATAGATCTGTAGAAAATATTTTTGAGTGTATTTATTCAATATTCGTTATAATAGACGAAAATGGTAAGAGCAACACATCCAACATTACAAAAAAAATCTCATACCAACAGTAAAACCATACATAAAACTTGCTAACGGTTCAACACCCGTAACAACCACTGACATATGCGGTAAGCTTACATAAACGTTTTGAGCTTGACAGTCTACTAACGAGCGATCACCTAACATTACTTGAAACTAGCCGATATTACTGGACTTGTGACAAGCAAAGTGAAAAAAATATTTATGTAGGTACATAAACCGGTAAAGATTGGTAAAAACTACTGAGTCAAGTGGATAGATTTGATATGAATAAAGCTTAAGTCAATGAAGAAATACATGACAAAAGTATGAAAACGGGTTAAAAAAAAATATCCTTGGTTAGATTAGGTTGGGATGAGTTAGGTTAACCGCCATCATCAAAAACTTTTAGTGAAAAATGCTATAGTGGATATTGTGAACGCTGAATTAAGAATGATATTCTGAATTGGAATGCAATCTCATAACAAAGCCTGAATTAATCAATAACTTGTAAGTGTACAACTGCCAACGTATCACAAACAATTATATACGATCTGCTAACATAATTGAGATGTACAATAAATTATTGGAGAAATTTTAACACTAACTCTACACAAATCCGGTAGATTAGCTCTCCAAGACATCATAGAAACGGACCCAAATCCATTGTCGCGAGGTAAAACATAATAATATTTTGGATCATTAGATCCACTTAAGCGTATTTTATACCCAGCATTCCATGAAATATAGGCGATATATTGAATACAGATATATTCATCTGATAACCAATCAAAACATAAAGCAACAACTATAAATAAGCTAAATAAGATTCTCTACTGATTCATGACTAAGATCGTATACTAATAACATAACAGCCATACCGAAAATATCTGACATTTATTACTTAGTTCATGGGAATAATGTTTTTTTTTTACTACGTTACCTGTTCAAATCCATAACAAACTACAAAATCAGCTAAGATATTATGTCTCTAGTAGAACAAATCAAAGCCCACCATGTCATGATAACGAACTCTACAATGCTTTACTAGGTCGCTTCTCAGCAAACTACCACTGATATATAACAAATTTAGAGGTAGCACCCACTCACGGTACAAAACCTCAGACTTACCATGCATCTGTTTAGTCCATCATCTCTGAACAACGTCGAGCAAAATCACATCCTAGACATAACTAAGAATCTATACACAGGTACAATGGTCAAGAATGGGGCTGACATGAGTCTCAAAGAGTGAGGCCATAAAAAATCTGGGGATCTGTTCACTGACGACCTAAGTAAATCACTATAAAGATTAGCAGCTTGTCAGATAATCTCTCTAACAAATACACGGAAGTTAAGATCGACGTTCACAAGAACTTACAAAATCACGTCGAACTTGGACGAACTCCAAATGACAACCAAAGAGGTATAAGCCACCTCTACACCAGGACCCCTCCATCCAAGGAATCGTCTTCTAAAACGTTAAACTATAAACTTGCTAGGGTTCAATGATGAAATCCCACAAAGATGCAGTACGGACTTACACCTATTAAACATACATTCCTAGGATTATCGTTGAAAAATCATACAACATCAACAACAACAACTATAAAAAACAGCCAAATAAGATGCTATATTCTGCTATAATTCACATTAAAAATGTAATACACAATGATATCCAGCATAGTAAATCGGATATAAACGTGACAGGCAACGAGCTTTTGCCTATGGGACACCTGAAGCTACTGTCTCAACCTAAAATACAAACATCAACTCGCCAGCTACCAGACTAATAAACTATACTATGCCTATAGATATTATATACATATGAACTAATCGACTGGAAAATACACAGAACATTGCCTAAATTCAATATCAAGCATCCGACCGCTACGAATGAGTCAAATATACTCTTGGGTGATTCACCTTTGAAAGAATGTTTCAGTCACATGTTTAATGGCATCTTTTCCTATGTTTGCGATAGCTCACAATAGAGAAAAATGAATGAAGGAGTTACTGCAGGAGTAAGTAAAACAGAGCGTAAGGGTACTGATAAAAACAAATGCAGAAAAAGAAAAAAACTAATTGAATCTATGCCACGTGTAAATTGATCAATGTCGAACGACGTAGAAATGATACCAAGCTTGAAAAATTCATCATGAACGTGTCCGGAAATTAACATTCATGCAAGCGGGAACTGTGTAGAGTCTTAATCTCTAATACTACATGTAAATTATTATGTACCTGTTAGATTAATTATCAATAAAAAAATATCTTATAAATGTATTTTATCGATATCCTAAATATTCAGAGGACATGTATTGAAAATGCATATATGCAACATTGCATGCAACGAAATTGCAATACAGTATGCCCAGCATTGAAATGCGAATACATTTAAGTAAATAAAATATTCTGAAAGCTATTCATCTATCCGAATGAGTCATCCGTTAGCTGACTCATGCACCACACCGGTTCCTACCCGGCCGCCTGACTCAAGGTTGCATGCATTGCGCCGGTGACCCCGTCCCTACCCCACCGCTAATTAACCCCTATCTTATTCCTCCACTAATTCGGCCAAAATTGGTTCCGACCCTTATGGTTGCCCCATGGTGACCCCTCCATACGCACGCGGATAAAACTGCCTTGATCTCCCCCCTACCCAAAATTTATGATCGCCTAATGATAAAACTGCCTCGAATTGCGTTTCAGCCCTATATATACTACTATCGATGTTGTTTGCTGCTGCCAATTCAGTGCTCAATTGACTGCGTTCACATCCAGTCAGATTTCAGCAACTGAAGATATTTGCTTAACACAAACTAAGGGAAACGCCATGTGAAAGACATCAATGATTAGAGAAGAGAGGTAACTTCCATCCAGCTGGTACTGAATGTGCTGACTTTATAAATGGAATCCAATTAAACCTATATAGTACTATGAAATTAAACCTATACCAATACTATGAAAATCTGAATTTATATATGCGCTAATTTAATGTAGGAAATTAACCTACAGATATATGTCCGTCATTTTATTTCAATAAATGATGTGATTCCCTCACAACAGAGTTACTTCCGCATCCTAACGAAGCGTGGGCTGCCGGAGGCCAACCCGTGGGGCTTCCTGAGGCCCTTTTCCTCTTACATATGGCTGAGCATCCTGCTGGGGGGGCTGGCGATGTCGTTGATGCTGCTGTTGCCGACGGTGGCCATTAAGGGGCGCTTCCTCTCTAAGCAGTACCTGGCCATGTGGACGGACAACCTACTCGACGTCATCCGGGTGTTGTTTGGTCAAGGTGCTGGTACTGGAAAGGCTATAAGCGTTAGTTTTCCATTTCATGGCTTACAAATACTCACAGCAGGGTTGTTATTTTCAGAATATTACTTTTTTTAAAGTAGTATCTAACTTTTATCGATAGCTACAACTGTCAGTATTTCTCTCCTGTCGAGCTAGAAATTGCGAGTGATGTCAGCCCTGGCTGTTTGTTGAAACGGTTTCAAAACCTGTTAGCCTGCTCGTTTAGAATGATGCTGGAAGATTGTAACAGTTATTATGAACAATAACGGTCGCCGGGTTCGATAAATCTTTTATTTTGTAACGTCTGGAGGTAATCATAGTCTACTTTGTACTTTGTCTCAAATTTAGATGCAAGGCCGAATTTCCCAGAAGGGGATCGCCGACGGCAAGACACCCTACACTCCTTCCTCTCTTGCACTCACACACAACCAAAATTTAGCCCAATAAAGCTAAAGGGTCCCGCTAAGACCTCGCAACACACTCTTCGGGTCAGGAGTGAGGTACAAAATAAGTGTCAGCAGCAGGGCCCAACAGCTTTCATTGCTTTACTCCTGCTGCCTCATAATTGCCGTGACTTCAACAACCCTCCAGGATTCCGCTTCTCAAAGAGAAGCCAAGGGTTAGAAAGCGCATCAGGGCCACGTCAAACCTCCACTCACGCTCATCCATTGCACGCTGTTTCGCTGTTTCCACACTGATGTCTTATCTTCCTGGGGCCTGCTTCATGCAATCCATCCACCCAAAACTCGGTCTTTCTCTAGGCTTACGCCCACTCACTTCCGCAATCATCACCCTATTGTGATCTCCCACAATTCATCCTCGCCATTGTATGAATCACCTCGACACGTGAATCTACTGTCCTCCAACTTCGTCTCAATCATCGTTATAATTCGAACAACGTCATCCTCAATCTAATTCTTCAGCGTCTCTCCAGCCATACCTCACCAATATTTAATCGCGAAACATTCAATTTTCTACTCTCTTCCGTTTCCGCCTCTACGCCTCAGCCCAGGAGAGCAGAATTTGGACAGCTACCCCTCAAACAATCCTCTCTTTGCTACCATGCGCAATGTCCTGCAGCTCATTACACACTTTAACCCACCCAACACTTTACACTCCAAATTCTCTCTAGACCTCAGTTTCCATTGGTCCATTCTACCCATAAAAGTCTAGGCACTTGAAACACTGAACTTTCCTCAATAACTTTTCATTTAGGCAGACACTGATACAGATAGAGACGCTAGCCGAATCCCACAGGAAGAAGGGTGACCGAGGGAAAGGTACACCTCACACTCCTCTCATACACTCACACAACTTTGCCCTATTGCGCAGAAGGTCCGGCCGGAAGACCCCCAACATAAACTCTGGTCCGAGGTCAGTGTCAGCAGCAGGGCCCGCCAATACGACTGGTTTACCCCTGCCGCGTCATGATGACCACCCCCACACCCACCCACGACCATCCCGTGGCTCAACGAGATGCCAAAGGCGGGAAAGCTCATCAAGGTAGCGTTAAAAATCATCCATTCACGATCTTTCTCCACTCACACCAATTCATTGCACGCTCGATCCCTACCTCTACACTCAAGTCTCTCCTTCGTAACGCCTGTTTCACACTTTCTGTTCACTTAAACTTTGGTCTACCTCTAGGCCTACGTCTACTCGCCTCTGCCTTCATCACCCTTTTACCAATCTCTCTTCATCAATACTCTTCATGTGCCCAAACTCTACCAGAACACGCGAATCAACTGTCCTAAAACTTCTTTACCATCCACGTTCTAATTCGAACCACGTCGTTATTGATAGTTTCTAAGCGTCACCCTAGCAATGCTCCCTAAACATTTCTTCCCGGAAACATTCAACGTTCTTCTCTCATATGCTCTTACATTCCAAGCTCAGCTTCGTTGAGCACAGTTGGGACAACACAGATTCTGGCCCAGTGGTAACAAATCTGCTATCTCCATACAACGCAACATTCTTCACAATGCCTCACTGTCGACCCTATGGTAAACTTCTTCCAGATACTTGAAAGCTCGATACACATTCTTTCATATTGAGTTAATATGCCTCCTAATCGTCACCCCACCCTACACATAACACCGATTTATTAGCCTCGTCAGTCATTCAACGACCGGCGCATCACCCCTCAATAGAAACTCAGTCGCAACACTGTCGAAACCAAAGTATTCACATGCTCTCATCACCCCTGCCACCTCATAAGCCACTTTCGCATTAATGCCCGCAACAATTCTCACTTCTAAAAACAACATCCGTGCACCACCACCCTCAGCAACAATGTCAGCTTTTGGACTACCCCAACATTTAACAACTACTCAAATATTAAACCTACCTCACCCGTGCATAACCATTCTTTAACAACAACCAGCCGTTTGCATGTTTCACAACCACATCTTTCCCATTTTCCCTTTCCTCACCCTCGTCACCTCTCTCCAGAACATCTTCATGTACTCATGAAATTCCTCTCCCGACTACCGGCTGCACCAAGCTTCGCTCTCTTTACCATACGCTCCACCTCTTTTTGTAGAAGTCATAGGCCACCACCGACCTTACATGCAACCACTCCTCAACAGCTCAGTTTTTCTTGGCCACAACATTGTTCCACCACTTGCAACCTTCCCTCCTGCACCCACCTACAATGCGCACACCGTACACATCTCAAGCCCATCCCACATACGCATCTCTGAACGACTCACATTCTTCTTCAATATGCCGTAGGCGTTGTCCTCCAACAATGTCATATTCCGTCTTCAATGCCTGCTGGAACTCCTCAGCTTTGCATGCAACATTCGGTTCACCCCCTTAACTACCTCTCTTCCTCCTCCCACTTCTTTCTCCCCCTTCCATCCATGCTCCACTCCGAATCTTCCTTCTACCAGTAGATGATCAGATTTTTCTCCACCCTTCTCTTTCAACAACCTTAAACCCAACGCCTCCCCATCACTCCTAGAATGCTACAAAAAAATCCATCGGCGCTCTGTCCACCAACGCTCCACGGGACATCTTTACTTCTATGCACTTATGGATATCCCGCTTTTTGAACGAGCGGCTTCCCACCACCAGCTCTAGCTACATGCACAAACCTATTAGGTTCTCTCCACTATCATTTCTACGTGAAAGGCAATACTACCTGACCACATTCTCCCCCAAAATTCCTCCCACTGTTGCGCTTAGAACTCAATATTTGAAATTTGAAACACAACCACGATAGGTACACTTAACAAATGAGTTTAATATAAGCAAACAGTAAGCGTTACCTGGCTGTCCCATATTTATTACACCTGTAGGCTGTAGATTGTTTAAATTGCACCTTTTCATCGAGAAGTCATCCTGTTTGGGTATGGAAGGGTATCTCGTTTGTTTTTATTTATAAATGTATATTTCTGTGTGTGTTTACATAGGATTTAAATCCCAATTCTTTCTGAATAGTGCATTTACTACGTTTCACTGTAGAAAATAATGTCGAATCACACTTTATTATATCTATTTCAAAATATTGGTATGTAATTTGGTGTTGATATTAGATGTTGGTTTAGTTCGAGAATGACTTAAGAGAAGTGGTCACATCACTTCATCTGATATAAGTCTGGAAATGTTGAGTTCACGCCACGATAGGTTATTTACCTTGGATGTTGTATAGGTTTTGCATGGATGTAGGATTGAGTGATATTGAACTTGAATAGCTATTTAATTATGAGTAGAGCATGTTATTAAATTTGTACGTTCTCTGTATGGTATTAGAGTATGAATAAGATTATAATAGAATTATTTGAGTTAATTTGTTGCAAGTTTTGTAATGTATATTGGTTTCACCTCTTGCTAGGATAATTTACCTTGGATAAGTTATAGCTTTTGCATGGTATTGGAAGGTTTGGAAGGTCTTTTGCTTAGTAATGTTGGTTTAGGAATCGATATATAATTTCAATTGTTATTTTTACTATCAGTTAACATTTTACTAAATTTGTACGTTCTCTGTAGAAAATTATAGTGGGAATAGGATTTGAATAATTTTCGTCGCAGTCTGAGAGAAATAGGTAGGTCTTAGGTGTTTATGGGTTTTCAGGTGTTGATACAGAATGACACAGGAATAGTTTTACTCAAGCATCAAGCGTTTTGATGGCATCATTTCAGTTTATTTGTTGGTAGAGTTCGTTTTGTTTATTGGTGTCACGTCTAGGGATAATTAAATTGGATTTTCTATATTTGTTTTGTACGAGTATGGAAATGTAAAGTTGTTACTAATGTTGGTTTAGGTATTTCTATCAAAATAGCAGCACGTTTACTGTAGGGATTATGAATAGTTAAGTAATATTTTTTAGTACTCATTGCGAGTTCATCGCATCAGTCGAATTAAATGGGAGGATAATAATCGATACGTAAACACTAGTTAGCATTTATAAATGTGAACATTAAGAGTTTACATATATATCAATATTTATTTGCTCGCATGCCTGTACATTGCTATCTTTTTTACTCCGACCATTCTCGATTTTACTAGATTTTTATTAAATTCCAATGTATATTTTGTCACTCGAATGGAAACATGCACATGTGGTGTCAGATGTCCAGTCTACGCCAGTATTGACTCGTTTCTCATGTTATTTTAATAGGATTTAAGCCATTTTGTAGTTTTCGGATCAAGATTGTTGGATCCATTCATGTCATATTCATATATGAGGATTTTCGACCGTTCATCATCCTCATGATATTGATATGTTTCATGCTCAATCACCTAATAAATATTTTATTGTGCTGAAATATATTCAGATCCATCCCCAATATATAGCATTCAATGTCACGTTTAATTATATTTCCTGATATTTTCCATTTATTTTCGTTTGACAAACGTATTTATATATTATATACATCGAAATCTATAGAAACCATAGAACTTATTTTTAACGCCTAACTCAGTGACTACAGCCCGTACTCCGATCCCCTCCCCGCTTCTTCCTTACTTCAAAAACGGATTTTTCTCAGCCATATTCACGGTAGACGATTGCGTCTCATGACACGCTCCGTTCAAAATAGTTCTATAAACAAATGATTATTAGAGCATTTTAATTAGTTTTTCATTCTTGTTCTATTTCATTATTTTTAATTATTGCTTATAATAACATATCCGTGTTTGTTTATCCTACAACGAGCCGCCACCCCTACCCGCGCCCGTTCCAGCTTTAATTGTCTGGTAACGCGAGAGCCGTGGGAGCGCCATCACAATATGTCATATAATAGAGCACATGCAATTTATGTACCGTCATTTGCTCAGTATAAAGAAAAAAATAATATGCTATCAACATGATATTCTTCTCATATTCGAGACTAGGTACTACAAAAAGATAAGAACTGAAATTCTTTCGGTGTTCTCCAATAT
>SDVV010020588.1:0-13294 GCA_016164225.1 Gammarus roeselii | reverse complement strand
ATATAATACCCTCGCCCCGGCTAGGTGTGTATGATGCCCTGACGATCTGACAAATGGTCGGTGGGGATGTTGCCCTGGATATGGGATCAACGAATTATGCGAAATAAAGAAACATTCAGAGTGAAAAGAAAACATTAAAAAAATTACCATTCAGCTGGACTGATAAGCAGGTCGCTTTTATTTGAAAAAGCCAAACAGCGATCTGAGCAATATAACAAGTCTACTTCGTGTATATAAGGCAATACTGGATAATCTATCGAAATGGTAGATTATTCAGTCTGTAATTTGATGTGCTGCAACAAACATGATGTTGAAGAGCCCCATTAGAGGTAAGCGAGGTAATCTACTATAACAAGTGAGAGCAATATATCAACGCCAAGGCATCTTCCCTCAAGCCGACAGGAATTGGTCGACTTGAGGGAGGGGGAAGCAAGGGAGACGGGAATGTGACCGGTATTTTGTGGTCTGAAAATTGGTTTTTAAGTGTTATTGGGAGAAACATCAGTTATTGCAGTGTGAAAGGTAAAGTGTTATTGCAGTGTTATTGCAGTGTGAAAGGTAAAGTGCTATTGCAGTGTTATTGCAGTGTGAAAGGTAAAGTGCTATTGCAGTGTTATTGCAGTGTGAAAGGTAAAGATATTACTGAGATCACATCACCCCTGGTGTGCCGGGGCTGAACGGGACAAGATTAACATAGGAAGCGATAGGTTGTGGCTGATAAAACAGCAGTTATGATCACAGATTATATGTGTGCTACAAATCAGTTGGTACGCACGATCTGCGCTTACTAGGGAGCAAATCGTCAATGGCCTTCACAACCCGTCCCCTACGACCAATAATTGTTCTTTTTGTCCTTCACACAGACGAGGTTCCAGGGTTGGCAGGCTAGCTTGTTAGAAATTGAACAGAAACTTGATCCATTCATGGCGAATGGACGTGTGGAGGTGAAGCTGATGGGCTATCATCAGTACACGTGTGGTGGTGGGGCTGATAGGCTATCATCAGTACACGTGTGGTGGTGGGGCTGATAGGCTATCACCAGTGCACGTGTGGTGGTGGGGCTGATAGGCTATCGCCAGTGCACGTGTGATGACGGGGCTGATAGGCTATCATCAGTACACGTGTGGTGGTGGGGCTGATAGCCTATCACCAGTGCATGTGTGGTGGTGGGGCTGATATGCTATCACCAGTGCATGTGTGGTGGTGGGGCTGATAGGACAACACCAGTGGACGTGTGGTGGTGGTGGGGCTGATAGGCTATCACCAGTGCATGTGTGGTGGTGGGGCTGATAGGCTATCCCCAGTGCACGTGTGGTGGTGGGGCTGATACACAGTTTCAGAGGATCAAATATCAAACTATAATGCACACTTCCATTACCAATTTGCATAAAATTGGTGTTCAGGACCATATCCATGAAGGATAGGGAGCAATAAAACATTACAAATGAACTTACCAGAATACAGTAAAAGAAAGGAAGTAAAGCTATGTGCATGTTCCATTCTTTTAGGAATTTTGGATTTAGGGTTATTAAATATACTTAGATAAAATAACATGCAAATAAATAACATAAATATGTGAATACACAGATGATATGTGAAAAGTTTTCGTCAGTGCGAGCTGTTCAGAGGACATTATTAGCTACATTGATATACGTAATGTTAACGTATTACTTATGTTAAGGAGTAAATTTACCTCAACACCCCACCAATCGATAGACATTGTTGAAGAACTTTTTTTTTCCACTGTCCAATGTTTTAAGACCGATTACGGCGTTACATTGAACTATCAATTTCACGAAACACGAGTAAAATGTGTAAGATAACCAGACAACTTAATCATGACAGGTGATCACGTCTGCTAATATGTGGTAGTGTTTCAATGACGCACCTTTGATCCAGAATAATAGGTCGTAATTTGTTTTTTTAGGTAAAAGCATAGACATTTATACAATAAGTCAGAGAGGGATGAATATGGTTGTAACACATAATATTTCTGCAGGAGCTGAAAAATGATTTCGAATTTTGTTATGGATGCAACACGATTTGGATAACATCCGAGTAGCAAATAAGACATGATCTTTCTAGTTTAATTTCTGGTCTATTATTACACCGATAAATTTGTTTTTGCTTTACATGCAACTAGTGGATATTTTCTTACAGGAAAATATCATGACCAGCTGCGTCTCATCGACATTTAGCGTCAACTTACTAGATGAGAACCATTTTGAGATGGGGATCAGTTGATTATTCATGTGAGAAATGGTATAATTTGGATCTTTTCCCGTCGAATAAACTGTAGTACAGCAGGTGCAAAATGACCAAAAACTGCTGCAACGAAAGCAGCAGCAGCAGTGGCTGTAACTGCTGCCGCTGCTGCCGCTGCTGCCGCTGCTGCCGCTGCTGCCGCTGCTGCCGCTGCTGTTGCTGCTGCCACTGCTGCCGCTGCTGCCGCTGCTACCACTGCTGCCGCTGCTGCCGGCTGCTACTGCTGAGGCCTTGCTGCCGCTGTTGACGCTGCTGCCGCTGCTGCCGCTGCTGCCACTGCTGCCACTGCTGCCACTGCTGCCACTGCTGCCGCTGCTACCACTGCTGCCGCTGCTGCCGGCTGCTACTGCTGAGGCCTTGCTGCCGCTGTTTCTCCTGCCACTGCTGCTGCTGCTGCTGCTGCTGCCGCTGCTACTACATCTACTGCCCTGCCGCCGCAGCTATTGCTGCTGCCCTGCCGCCTCTGCCACTCTAGACCACAGCTTTCTGATTGTACGTCTGTGGTGGTGGTAGAAGAAAGATATGGGAGGAGTACGTACAGTCAAGTCGTCGAGGGTTTTGTGTGAATGACGAATTAAATTTATTCTATCTAAATAACGATTCAGATGAACTGTTGCCAGTTTCGTCCCATGAATCTAAAGTTTTCTGACAATGCGTCAATAGTCCTTCATTGAAATCAAGTAGACAGAAATACAAATGTAGGATATCTTGTATATGTATAAAATGCTCTCAAGGCAGATGACCAATCATGATTAAGGATCATCAAAAACTATATACCGATTTGCAGGACCATTAAAGCAATTCGCGATGCGAATAAATGAGTTCTTTTCCGTCAGACTCACCACACACGGATCTCAGGTGGTATGTGACAAAACAATTCTGTCAGACTCTTGAACGCAGGGAAGCTCTGTTTGTGATCAGGGAAGGGTGAGCGACGAGCGAGGCACAGCGGCGGGCAAAGGTGTTTTGTGGGAATAAAAACATGAGAATATTATTCAGAATAATATTGAAACAATACGAATAACATCTCAAAATGTTATTAGCAAGGAGTTGTGAATCCTCAACTAAGTAATTATGTACCTAGATACAGCAATTCCAACTATGATTGCACAATGAAGAACAAATTGGGTAGCTTAAGTAACCATTAGTGTGAGTAGTTGCATGCAACACATTCCATCAGTGGAAGTGGAATGCAACACATTCCATCAAATGAGCGGCGCTCTGACGTATACCGCCATAGCTGTCTTGTCCCTGTCCAGAGTCCCCTTCCAATCACAGATACAAGGGTTCCGCTCATGCCGTATACCGCCATAGCTGTCTTGTCCCTGTCCAGAGTCCCCTTCCAATCACAGATACAAGGGTTCCATTTATTCAAGTGCACGCTGACAAAAATTGTTAGCTGCGGTGATTGTATTACAACAAGGCAGCAGTGCCGGGGGAACCTCGCCTCATGGATGGGGTGGGGGTAGACGATGACCAGGAAACGACGAGAAAGTCGCTGGTCGATAGGGTAGGTGTTGGGAAGAAAAAATGTTGGTGTTCGAAAAAAATTCCTGTAGATGATCAGCAAACAAACTTAGTGGATTACTCGATAAATCCGACGAATACATATCATTGACTGTCGGCTAAAAGTGTACTAAAATACTCGACAATGCGGTGCTAACACATATATAGGGGTTAATTCGTAAAGCATGGTTGAGGCAGCACCGCCTTGTTAACTCCGGCGGCTCACACAGCAACAGCTGTTATTGTATTATGATTTTATATCATCCAATTGGATCCGTTCTTGCCTAATCTAAACAGACCTTCCCCTGAAGTTCACATTTACAAAGGTTATCAAAGCCTCAATCAGCATCTGTTCAGATGCAAGTGTGGATGTGCTGTGTTCCATCAAGCGCTACCTAGCGGGATTATTTGAATTCGATTCCTGAAGGTCTCGTATTTGTTCTACATTCGCACAATATCACAAATGATTGAAGTTTAGAAACATGGAACATATTTAAAAGCAGATAAATATTTATATCTAGCTTTGCTGTGACTCAAAACATATCCACCATTACCACGGAACCAAATAGTAAAGATTATTTAATTTAGGCAGAGGGACGACTCGTTTTTTAAAGCAATACACGTGATCACAACTATTTTGGAAAATGCAGTAATAAAAAACACACCACTCTATTCCACTCCCATCCTGCTGATGCGTTGCAACAATTTATTCTTCCACTGAGCAGATTATTCTCGCCAATCCTTGGTACGAATAATATTGTCCCCACTCCTTTCCTCGCGCCAGGTGGAGCAGGGATGGGGACGTCACGCCTATTATTCCCTGTACATGATTTTTCTATTCATATTGTGACTTTGACAAGGCAAGGAGACAATAGTTCCAGTCATAGGTACAGACTTCATTTGAGAGCCATTTCAATTCATGTTTGCCCTGCCATTTTGACATGACTCCTCATCACATTGGCCGCGACCACAAGGAAATATGGTTGCATTTTGATCATGACAACCTGATTTTTGAGTACGCCTTTATCCGTGACCACTTGGAATTATGTCTTCTCTTTTTGATAAACGACTGTTTACTGTAGTTCACATTGTGGAAATGACCATGGGATAAACTGAAGGCTCTTTCGAGCTATGATGATTCCAAATTCTGTTGAATTTTTCTGGTTTTAATTATAAAGATACTGTGTTTTTACTATGACTGTAATGATCCGGTTGATGATTATGACCGTGATGATCCGGCTTTTCGTAATTGTATTCTGGTTGTGTAGAGTATGTTTTTTTTCCACCTCATTCTGTCTACGACAATCAAACCATTCGTGTTATCATTTTGGTCTTGTCAACTGGGCATTTTGTCGTTTCCTTTTCTTTTTCCTATCCAATTTCCAATCCAATTTTATCCACGTCAGCTAACCATTCGGACGCTCACCTTTGTGGCATTGATCTATTGTCATTTGTCTGTATTTTGTTTCAGATGATCACTCTTTTATCACCATACTTTGACAGAAACAACCGCACAATTCTGGTCCGTATTTTCGGGTATGATGATCCGTCATTTTCTCTCATCACCTTTGACGTGACAAAACCGCTAACAATTAATGGATGATACAATTGTCCAATGGAATAAAGCACTTAGTTTTAGTATAGTCTTCAGAACCTGGGTGTTGTTTAGACCCAGGTAGCAAAATATGCTGGGACAATTTTGGGACAATCTAGGCACCCATCATTGAGACATCATTGGCTTACAATATTGGGCAACATTGTTTTTGTGAAAGCTGGGACAATATTGGGACCCAAATTTTGCGACAATATCGGGACCCATAAGGTGGGCCAATATGGTCCCCCAATTAGTGGGATAATATTGAGATCCCAATGTTGGGACATTATTGTGTGACAAACCGTATCCCAATATTGGGAATAGTTCGGTCTCAATATGAATAATGTATTACTCGTATCTAACATATCTGCTTCAATCGATACTACAATTGGATATGCCCCACTATGTTGTGCCCACAAGGATAATTGAAATGCGTAACTGTGGGGTAAATCGTTAGTATTAATAGATATTTATCATGCTCACACTTGTCCTCCCAGAATGATATCATAAACAATTACTGTGAATTGATAACGTGTGATGTCATTATAAGATATATTGAAATATCATTCAAATGATAGTATAATGGTATTATGATAGGGTGTCATGGCAGCCTTAACTACTCGTTGTCGCATGTTTTAGTGATTAAATAAAAAATCACCGGGCTGTGAATGTATGATAAATAATATATCTATCAAATTATATGTTAGATATATTTTCATACAATATATCAGTATTCGCTGACGTATTTTAGGCTTCAAATTCAATTAAGGAAGTTGTTCCACCAGCACATGCGTAAAAACACTATCACCAGAAAATTTTATGTAAATCATATCAGGATATTTTCTCGAACAAGAAAGCGGAGGTCTCCTCTACCTCAACAACGGATACTAACTATTACGTCTGCCGGATATTCCACAGTAACAGGCTTCTTACCACTTCCATTATCTAAGTAGCTTCCAAAGTTTGGCTGAACGCTTTCACTGTTTAATCCACCAACGAAATAGTCAAAGTACCCAATTGCAATTTTCTTGTCTATAACCACAGTGTTCTATTCGTCAGTACCAACTGCATGAGGGGCTGCCCTGTAATCCACTCAAAACGTGAATTCCCATCACAAATGTTTATAACAAAAAAGCGAGGACTGCGCTGATAAGCAATGTTGTCTTGAACGAACTCTTTGCGTGAACGAGGCCCACGATTATTTGAGTTCACCAGCTTTGGCAACATCTTCAAACCCTGCTACTCAAGATCTAGTGAATCACTTCAATGTGTTTTTTTCTGAATCTTTACTGATCGAACTTCATCCTTTTGCTGAATCCCAGTCCGTCTCGTGTCTCTAAAAATATGTTTCGCTCTTTTCTGAACTGATTTCATTGTGACACAAGTGAATCAGTGACAAAGAGAGCGAAAAAATGCCTGTCAAACGCGCTGGGAACTTCTTTACGCAAAGCAACCAATACATCCGTCCAACATAATGCCTTTCAAGGATTTCCTTTTTTCATATTCAGAGAAAGACGCTCTATCGTCTTATACTTTTTGTGATTGCTAGGTGTCATCATGACTTCTTTGTTTGATCATTGCCACCAAAGATACAAGGTTTTAGTGCCTGGATGGGAATCTTTATATCCTCCTACCTCAGTTAGCTAATCGAAATACATTTGTTCTACATGCATTATTAACGTTGATGAATCTCAGATTTCCAATCCCTACAGTTATTTGATATGATTATGTAGACTGTTTGAGTCAATTGATACACGACCACACTTGCGGTCTCAAAACATGGTTTATGGGACGCACACAAGCTCCGAAAAGGGTCTGTTCAATATATCAACGGTCCAAGGCGTTGGCAGTTAGCAATTGAATTGTCTTGTTGCGAAGTGTTTGTTGACGGTCGAGAAGGTGCCCCTAAGGTGAACAACATTTTTCGAGGTCACACGAAGTTGCCACTTCGGTGGACTCAATCCCCGACCGCCAATGCCAAAAGTCCAGTTTTATCTTGCATTTGTGGGATTCAACATCAATTGAAAGCCCACTTGATACATATATTATATGGAGAAAAATAAAGAAGAAAAAACATTGGTATACGTACAAAGTTAGTTTGACCGGTGTGGACGTCGATTGGTAGTTAACATTATTACAAGTCACAAAAAATTATGAGCAACAGATAAAAAAGTTGCAGGAGATACTGTTAATCGTTTCTCTCAGTGCATTATAGTCACTCCTTGACGTCGCTTCCCACACTCACTTATTAACATCCTTCTTACCTTCAGTTTTAGCGTCGAACTCTTCGAACTCTTCAATGTCATTGACAGGTCACCACTGTGACTCAGACTAGGAAATTAAGGTCCTCTTAGACAAATAACTCTTGATGCATCAAAACCAAAAGAGAAAGAAGTTAAAAATTATGAGAATTAGTCCAGAGAGCGCTGTGTCGTGTAACTGGAATAAATCATTCTTCGGATGATAATTCCTAACCATTAACATCCCTCCGTCTCCCTCCATATCAATCTCCGATTATGACGATTAAATCTTTTGAAAATAAATAACAGTAAGAAAAAGGTATTCTAGATTTTAATTTACCTGGAGAGTATCTCGTTACGTATCAAATTATTTGCATATTAAAACATTATTTGTTCTATTCACCCAACTTGTGTAAATTTTTGACGATGAGACGATGAAAAGAAAATTGTAGTTGAAATTTGCTGTTGCATTTACGTATTTTATTTTCTAATTAATTTAATTTTCAAAAATTCGATCATGATCTATTGGGTCCTTAATAAGATCACGCAGACTAATGTTGATATTTCAGTTTTTTATAAGTTTCCAGCCGGCGTTCCCGTTCTTGCATGCGTAGAAGAATTGCTTTGATCGACCGGAGTCAAATTCTGTTATATCAGAGGAGGAGACAAAACAAACACAATCTTCTTCGTTAATTGTATCTACATGAATTCTTATGACTTAGTTGTATTGAATCGCAATGTAGTGTTAACAATTGCGAATTCATGATATTTAATTAGTTAAATGTTATTAACATACCCCGATCAATGTAGGCTTGCATCATGAAACAACAATGTACGTATGCATAATTTGTTCAGTGTTTTTAATGGAAAATTCGAAGTTATTTATCAATCATTCAGTACTAGTCCTAGTACACGTTTGGGAGTCACCTCCGGGATGCTCTTCCCCGTACTCGACATAAGGCTATATTTCCCTGAAATCTGCCAAATAGTTTCATAGTTTTCTGATGCTTTTGGTTACATTTTTTAAAACAGCTTAGTATGCTGCGCATGGTACCCATCGTCACGCATAATGTCGACCATGAAGCCTTCATCAGCAACCGGTGCAGTTCACCTCAGCATGGACTACGCGGTTCACCGTTGCCTTTATGACTGTTGAAGACTCTCTTGATTGCTTGCCTGCAGCGGACCAACAGACCCCGCGCAGGCAAGAAAGCAACACAAAAATCATGCGGAGCTGCTGGTTTTTGATCTCGAACCAATGTTTACCGTTTTGATACCGTACTTGGATCCTTTCAGTCCCACTATCAGTTGTTGTCAGGACCATGGCCCAAATAAACATGGTCAAAAGTGATGGAGACCTGTGCAAATATATCGTAGTCCACCGACGTCAGGGAAACTTATTGATCACAAAATGCATATAATTTTACAGTAAATGTAATTTTGTCGAGATGATAATATAGTAATTTCAGTATAAACATTTCCTGTCAAAACTGCAATAATATTAATTTCAAACATTTTACACGTCCCAAGCTATGCATATCTTTATATTCTTTGATGTCACCGTCCCAGCCTTCCTAGCGCCATCTAGTAGCATAAGTTTGTATGTTTTGACCGTCCGGTATTTACGGACAAGATAAAGGCCGTTTCATTTGATGGATGCAGCTTCTGTTTTTTCCTTGTCTGTGTGTTTGTCACTTTTGAAATTGGTACAACCATGTCCTCCTAACCTGGTGGCTAGTGGGGTAGACGGTCGCAGATGGGGGAAGGCGCCCAGTCTACCCACCCTTAATGCTACGTTGTGTTTCTCAAGGCTCGAACCAATAATATGCCGACCAGAGGCTGGCACTGCAGTCGGTTACGTCACCAACTCGGCCACCAAGGTCTCACGTAATTTCCAAGGCAGCAGGCCTGCTCGCTAGTTGCCTGGCATTAGTGGCAGAGACTCGAGTTAATGGGGTCCTCTTCAGAACAATTGCGGCAGATGGCCAAAGGTAGGGACGTTAGCAATCATCAGCATCTCGCGGCGAGCACAGGCATTTAGCAGAGACCTCTATCATTAATGGAGTATCCACACAAACTGGTTTCAAAGAGCCTAATTTTTATAATGGTAAAAAAACTTACACACAAGAGGATGACATTTTGGGTCGTTCAATTACAAGAGTATTTAACGACCTAAGCGCGCTGAGGAGAGGAGGGGACATAAGAGAGGAGGTCGTACACGCTCTCATGATATCGGAGGCCTGCCTGTTGCAGGGAATAACTAAGGCGCAGGACGGAATGGTGGGACAAGCTTCTCATTAATGTTCCCCCGAGTCGACTTTTGTGCGTTAGGTCGTTTACGGTCGTAATTGGCCTTCAGCCCGGCCCCCCTGTTCCCGATAAGAGGTCCTTAGCCCGAAGAGCAGGAACCAATTAGACGACGATCCTATCAAGCTAGCTTCTTATTCTATGGCGGCTATATTAACAGGATCCCTGCAGCCAGTTCAAAGAAATAAACAGGAGCTGAAGATCTGCGCTACAAGGCTAAAGGAATTATGTTTTGAGTAGCCACAGTTTGAAGCGTTTTTTGAATATATGTCTTCAAACCAACATCCCTATATTGCATGAATTATTTTTGTACAGCAAATGCTGATCTAACCAATAATCGCAATTTGAATTTGTATCCATTACATTGAAATTTACTTTTTTTGATATTTGAGACGCTAAAAAGTGTTATAACGAGAATTCGTCATACAGAGCGGCAAACATGTTTAATGCCAGATAATTCCATTTACAGGATGAAGCTGTGACGGTCAGTTTTATTCTCCGACTGCACATGGAATATTCATCATGTGGGCGAGCAGCTCACGATCGTCACTCAACAGCTCACGCTCACCTATCAACAGCTCACGCTCACCTATCAACAGCTCACCCATACCACTCAACAGCTCACGCTCAACAATCAACTGCTCACGTACACCACTCATCAGCTCACGCTCACCAATTAACAACTAACGCTCATTAATCAACAGCTCACGCTCACCAATCAACAGCTCACACTCTCCACTCATCAGCTCACGCTCGCTAATAACATCTCACGCTCGTTAATTAACAGCTCACGCTCACCAATCAACAGCTCACGCTCATCAATCACCAACTCACGTTCACCAATCATCAGCCTACGCTCACCAATCAACAGATCGCGCTCACTGATCAACAGCTAACGCTCACCAATCAACAGCTCGCGCTCACTGATCAACAGCTAACGCTCACCAATCAACAGCTCACGCTCATCAATCACCAGCTCACGTTCACCAATCATCAGCCTACGCTCACCAATCAACAGCTCGCGCTCACTGATCAACAGCTAACGCTTACCAATCAACACCTCGCGCTCACTGATCAAAAGCTAACGCTCACCAATCAACAGCTCGCGCTCACTGATCAACAGCTAACGCTTACCAAGCAACAGCTCACGCCGCTGTAAATTAATTAAATAAGACTCCATTAAACCCATAAACGCCTATCACTCTTCCCTTACTTCCTTCTTTTCCTTCCCTGCCTTTTACCTCATCCTTGCCCTCTCAGAATTGACCTATAAACTGGTCGCAGTTCCGGTAGCAACGACACCAGGAAACTGTTGGGAGAAGAAAGAGACTGTGATGATGCTCCATAGAGTGCCACTTGCTGGTAATGGAGGACTGCTGGCAGAGAGGGAGGCTGGAAGATATTGTTTGGAGCGAAGGCGGTTAAGAAACCGGTGTCGTTTGTTCCGACGTAGATATTCAAAGAGATTTGTTTTTTGGAGTGTGGAAACAGATTAAGTGGGGTTATTTAAATTCGTGATAAAAAAATATAGTGTTACCTAGAGAAACAGCGACAGGCTACTTAATTACATCAAAATTCTGTTAGCCTAGGAAGTTCTTTCAAAAATGTGTTTAGCTGCACAGTTTAAAGCCCACCTTGCTGGAAATGGCTTTGAATTTAAATTACATTCACAAATCATCACCAATCAAATAAGGGCATACGCCGATCACAATGATGCCTTTGCCGTTGGCGCACACTTAAACACAAGTGTTTTTTTTTCTCCAGAAGATCTCACTCCTCCTTCTGCCCCATGCCGCCATGATGGCGTGCTTTTTGGACGCCCTAACTAGCTGTGGCCTACTGCAACATCCGCTCCAAATCCTGGCTCTAAGGGTGCATCAAATATTATTTGTGATCCACATAATCAGCTTCGATACATGGATGC
This sequence comes from Gammarus roeselii, assembly GCA_016164225.1. NCBI lineage: Eukaryota > Metazoa > Arthropoda > Malacostraca > Amphipoda > Gammaridae > Gammarus > Gammarus roeselii. Next base: position 1,458 of record SDVV010020588.1, on the reverse strand, counting down.
CTCAATATATCAAAAAGAAAACAGTTATTGGGGACCGCTACGTTGAATCCGATGCATCCCTCACATTTTTCCGCGTTCGATCACTTCGAACCGAGTAGGCAATATCTGGACTGTTTGTAGCCACTAAGGAGGGCGCAATGACTCTAGTGGGGTTCCGTGAGAATGAAAAGTTGCATACAGTCTCGCAACATCGGTTCGCAACGTCACAGAAGCCAGTGTCACGTAACCTTTAAAAGACCATGCAACACCGCTTTATTGTATTGATATGCGGGTGGCTGACTGATAACCTGAACAAATACTGATGTTGGCTCTGCACAAGTTCATGCGTCTTCAAGTTCTTTGATAAAATATTGACGAGGACACCACTACCGACTGATCCATTTTGAAGAAGATGGGCAGTTTCAGAACGACGTATACCTGTTCGGACGCGTTATCTCGTTGACCTTATTTCAAGTGCCATAGGTATTCAAGTTATGTTACAGGCCAGTGTAACATGTAACAAAAATAGGCATCTGGTAAGTATTAACAACTTGAATTCGAATTCACTCATCGGCAAATAAACATTTCAACAAGCAACTCATCCATTTCCCAAATTTTATTTATTGATTGAAGTTTTTTGTTATATCATAGGTTAACGCAGTTTACGTGCTTGCTTGGTAATGTACCTCACTCAACTTTGAATAAAATCTTTGTTCAGAGTACGACGGAAGTGCTCATTTTACTCGAACAACTCCAGAGAAATGGTGTTTACCCCTTGGCCTCAGCTGGCAACACAGACGATAGAGACATGGAGACTCTTCTGTTCCGACTCTGATGAAGCAAACAAGTCTTACTGTTTCTCTCTGATGCAAATGAGGCCCCTTTAGGTGAAAACTTGCCAGACGTGCCCCTGAGAACATCCAAGTAATGGTGGACACTTTTTGTTTAGTTAGGATTTGCGGGAAGACTCGGGGATGAGGGAGCACAGAAGGACGCTACTTTGAACTCCCAGTAGTTTGCTCGTTTTTAGAGACAAAAAATCGGTCTCTTAGTTCTTGTGTGAGTCGAAAAAGGCCTTGCCGCATATTTTATCAGAAGATTGGGCTTTGACCTGTGTTGTATTTGCAAACACTCAACGAGAGTGAGTCAAACGAATAAAACCACAAGAAAAGTACTTCTTTTACTGGTACCGTGGAAATCAACGCGAGGCTGTGAGATAAGCACAAGGAAAGGAATTAGACAGGAAACTCAGCCGCCAGAAAGAATGAGATCTGTCACCAGAAAGAGGCAGGAATGTAGGTCAAAGAAATTACGTAATCTGGGCGGGAATGAGACGGAAACGTGTGACGAAAAGAGGATGAAAAAAGAAAAAAAAGTGATGAGGAATAGGAGTATAAAATGTGTCGAGGGTAAATAGACGTGATGAGTGTTGGCAGAATAAAGTAATATTAATAGGAAAAAAGTGACTCAATAATATAT